>APFE030023262.1:234281-259329 GCA_000404065.3 Pinus taeda | reverse complement strand
TCAAAGCTTTGGTCAAGAAAGAGTCAGGGAAGAAGATCAAGGCCTTGAGAAGTGACAATGGTGGAGAATATGTCTCTCTAGAGTTTAGGGACTTCCATGCATTGGAAGGAATTAAACGAGAGTTGACGGCACCTCATAACCCACAACAGAAAGGGGTGGTTGAGAGGAAGAATAGGACTATTGTAGGGGTAGCACAGGCAATGTTGCATGACCAAGGCCTACCACTTCACTTGTGGGCTGAGGCATGCAACACATCAGTCTATTCGTAGAATGTAAGCGCACATCGCATACTTGGGATGAAGACACCAAAGGAAGCTTTCTCCTGTAAGAGACCATATGTGGGTCACTTCAAGATCTTTAGCTCATCGGTATATTTCCATGTAACAAAAGATGCATGGAAGAATCTTGAGCCGATAGCAGAGTTGGCTATATTTGTGGGGTACACTGATACACCTCACAACTATTGGGTATACTTGCCTACCATTCAGAGAATAGTGGTTCGCATAGATCTCAAGTTTGATGAGTAGAAGGCCATGCGAGTTTCCCTTGAGAGGGAGATCCAACTATAGGTTGTGGAGGAAATGTTGGTTCCTAAGGAGGAGGAGACTCAGACTGATGCGGAGCAGCCGCATGTAGAGGTTCCAGGAGTGGAAACATCCACTCAAGCAGAGTCTTCTAGAGATGGATGGAAGCGCATAACAGAGTTGATAGATTGTTGGAGGATACAAGAGAGAATGTGGGAGCACCATATTCTCAATGCAGATAGAGGAGGTACTTGAGAGGTACACTGGATACATGGCCCTTGTTGGGGAATGTGTTGAGACCGAGCCATATTCCTTTGAGGAAGAAGTGTAACAACCGATTTGGGTTAATGCTATGGTGGAGGAGTATGACTCCATAAATCATAACAGTGTTAGGATGTGGTTCCAAGACAGGAGAACAAGTCAGTTGTGAGTTCCCATTGGCTTTACAATGTAAAACAAGCTGCTGATGGTAGCATGGAGAAGCATAAGGCAAGATTTGTTGCCCATGGATTTTCACAGGTCGAGGGGATTGACTATGATGAGACTTTTTCTCTTGTCTCAAGGTATTCATCTATCAGATCTATGTTGGCACTATCAGCATAGATGGGTTGGAAGATCCATTAGATGGATGTGAAGACTGAATTCCTCAATGGCCAGATTGAGGAAGAGGTGTACATAGAGAATTAGGAAGGTTTTGATACCTTTGATCATGAGTCGCATGTGTGCCAAATCAAGAGAGCATTATATGGGTTGAAGCAAGCACCTCGTGCTTGGTACACCAGGATAGACAACTACTTCATCGGGTTAGGCTTCACAAAGAGTGAAGCAGATGTGAACATGTACCACATCGTGGTGAAAGGTAAGTTGTTGATCATCGTACTTTATGTTGATGATCTCAAATTGATTGGTGATGATTAGTTGATCGTGTCTTTCAAGGAGGACATTGCAAGAGAATTCGAGATGAAAGACATGGGTCTCATGCATTACTTCCTTGGCATGGAAGTGTAGCAGAAGGATAGGGAGTTGTTTGTGTCTCAGGGAAAGTATGCCAACGAGATACTCAGGAGATTCCACATGGATAAATGCAAGCCCATGCAGACTCCTCTAACAGGTAACTGGAGGAAGGAGGTTGCTACTTCAAGAGAAGTGGTAGAGGCTACTGTGTACAGGTAGGTTGTGGGTTTACTGATGTACTTAATGAACACACAACCAGATTTGCGTTATGCAGTGAACCAGCTGAGTCAAGCGATGGTTCAACCTACCAAGATGTTTGGAGGGTAGCAATGCATGTATTGAGATACCTCAGAGGCACATCTTAGTATGGATTATGTTACAAATGGATAGAGGGAGTGAAGCTACAAGGCTTCACTAATGCAGATTGGGCAGGGAGTCTATCAGATCAGAAGAGCACATTAGGAGGGATTTTCAACCTTGGGTTAGGTGTAGTTTCTTGGTACAACAGGAAACAAAGTTCAGTTGCACTCAGGTCGACAAAGTCAGAATACATGGATGCAAGTCAGGTAGCATGTGAGGCCATCTAGATGCAGAAATCCTAGTTGGTTTGTTTGATCAGAGGATGGATCCAACTGTGATCTATTTTGATAATAAGAGTTGTATCAATCTCTCTGAGAATCCAGCATTTCATGATAGGTGCAAGAACATCGGCATCCGGTATCATCATCTCAGAGACTGTGTAGCGAGGAGGATCATGGTGTTGTAGTATATTTCGACAGAGGAGCAAGATGCTGACATTTTGACAAAGGCATTGTCAAAGTGTAAATTCGAATTCCATAGAGACAGGATCAGGGTGGAAGATAATCTCTTTCTTGTTGACAGGGAATGTTGAATATGGCAACAAGATATTCCAATTTAATTTGTCCTTGAATTAAATTGTGAATTAAAATCGAATTTAGTTTTAACAGCTACTTGGAAATAATTAATTAATTTATTTTAAATTAATTAGTTGGAGAAATTCAAGTTAGAAGTCTTTCTGAAGTCATGCAAGAGGTATCCCTTAAATTAAGGAGATAAAATTGAGTTATATTTGAGTTGTAATTAGTTAACTCAATTTACAGAGTTAAGTCCAATTAAATTAGTTCTAAACTGCTTGAGGAAATAATAGTGAGTTAATAGTCAGTTGATGCATTAATGCACTCAACTAGTGCTACTCCAGTTAACTGAAGTTTCCCTCATCAGAAACACATGCATGTCTATTCTGAGAAAGACCCAGTTGAGATTAATGTTCAAGGACAATGTATTATCAGTTGCATGTGTTTTCTCATGGAGAAAACTCATGCATGCAGTCAAGGATTTATCCTTGAGGATTACACAGCTTTGAAGGCTTGGCTTTCCACTTGGTAATAGGGAAATCATCCACAAGGAACAACGTAAGGAAATATGAGCTTGGAGGGCAAAGTGGAAGGTTGGAGACAAGCCAAGATTTCCTGTGAGCATCTGTGAGGTTTGTATTGAGAGCTAGCTAGCTGTGAGAGCTAAGGCTTTGTATAATTCCTATGTATTTCCACCGTGTAATACAATAGTGTGGGGTTTTATCTAAGGATTTCACCAAAGTATTTTCATGTGTATTGTGCCATTGGTTCTTCTTCTTCTAGTTATATTTTTCAGCTCGATCTTTAAGCTTCTGCAAATTGATAGTAGAAGTAGGTTATATTATTCTGCTTTGATTTATATTGCATTATCGGGTTAACCTACACATGTTTTCTACATGGTATCGAAGCTATGAACAATATACTGAGAAGAGAATTCAAAGTTTGAAGTTCGGGGTTGCAGGTGCAAATCGAATTCATATCATACTTCAAGGCTGGCCAATGCCATTCTATGGCTTGAGACTCAAGTATGCCTTGGAAGGTAGCTCGAATTACATAGCATGGAAAGATAGAATGGAGGTGGTATTAGAAGACAATGGCTTGAAGGAATTCATTGATCAAGAAATCCCAAAGCCAACTTCAACTAATGCACAAGGGTTGGCTGAGTGGAAGAAGTGTGTGGTGAAGGCAAGACGGATCATCCTTGAGGGAGTTTGAGATCATATTATCTCGAGTCTCCATGGGAATGATACTTCATTTTCAATGTGGAATATATTGAAGGACCTCAACCAGAATAGTAGCAACCAAAGGAAATTGGTGCTCAAGGATAAGCTTCGAAGAATCAAGATGGAGAAGGGCGATACTATTTCCACATATCTGAACAAACTCACCACCTGCAGAGATGAGCTTTGCAGTTTGGGAATAAATACTGTCGATGATGATATGGTGAGCCTCGCTCTCCTTAGCCTTCCAAAGAGTTGGAATAGCTATGAGGAGTGTTACACAACAATTTTTCACCGTCCCTACTACCCCTCTCCCGCATCTTGGAGGACTCATTCTAGGACCTATGAGAAGTGACATGGCCTACAAACACTTGCATTGCATTCCCTTGAACATGAGCTTTGTTTTCCCTGAAGACATCTCCTGCTAAAAAAACCTAAAAATAGCTCTTTTTCCATTGGCGCGGTTCCATAGTGCAGCCCTCGCGCTAAGGGAGCAAATCCTCCAAAGAGGGCGCACCAGTTGGCATTCTGTCATAGAGTCACACCCACGCCAACCATAATCAGAGGTGTTTTTTAACAAATAAATGGCGGAAGTTTCGTCCTAACAAATTCCTGGACTGCTATCTATCTTGAGTTGGGTGGTTCGGCTATGGATTTCCATAGAGAGGAAGTGGTTTGCCACCTCTCATGGAAGATTCCTTGATGATATGGCCAGTCCCATTATTATTGGTTATGATCCCAACTCCCCTTCCTCCATCTATAGAAGCTTGCCCATTTTCCTTTGCAAGCTAGTCCCAAAGATTCAGAATTGCCAAATTTCCAAAAGCTTCATGCTGCAAGAGCCTTCTTGATTCCCATAAGGCCAAATCCAAGCAAGAAGATTATTGTCCAAGACCCAAAGAGAGAGGCTTGTCCTTATTCCCGACAGGCTTTGCGAGACATGTGCTGCTGACTACCCGCCAAAGGAGAATCCAACGTCAGAACATTGGTTGTACTCTCCTTTGATTAATTATTAATGAACGACTATTGGTTATGGTTCCACTCTTATTATTATTTATGATGATGATGAGTTATGTCCTTTCTGACTGACATATAGTTGCATATGTTGGATTTTATGCTTGTGTTTGTGTCGTTTCTTGTATGTGCAGGTGTCCATTCACGGAGATCATGAGGTTTGTGATCTTCCAGAGGAGAGGAACGAGAGCATCACCCCTCCTACAAACAATAATGTCGGAATCCAGGTAGGCCTTCATCGCTGGTCTGTTAATTTGCAATTAGGAACTTGCACTATAGCGTTTGATGATTGTTGTTAGACCTGGTCTAGGCTGGTAGGGGTTTCCTCTGTCCGCAGAGGGGATTTACCTCCTCAACAATTTGGTGACTCCACTGGGGAGCTTGTCTTTCCTTTTTGGTTGTTTCTTGATTTTTTGCTTGCTTGGTCAGCCTTTTGGGCTGAGTTCTTTTGTTGTTTTTTCTTCTTGGTTTACCTGGTTATTGTTGGCCTAGTTTTGGATTTCTTATTTTCCATTTTGGCACACCAAACTTGACTGGCATTCTTTTTTGCGTAACAGTAACGCCAATTGGCGCTAGTTGTCAATATATCACTCGCACCAATCCTTAAAAGGCGCTAGTTTCATCTTGACAGTCGCGCCAGGCCTGGGGACTGCTAAGGTTTGCTTGATTTTAAGCCTTCTGAGCTTGGTCTTTGTCTTTGGATACATTTTCTCGACTACTTGAGTGTGTTGGAGTCCTGTTTGACTGGTTTTAACCTTCATCCTTTGTTTGTTTTCCATTTTCTATCGATTTCACGTTTTTAGCCCTAGGGCATCTAGTGGCTTTATGTGTCGAGCCTTCCTTAGGAGTTTTTTGTCTTTTATTGATCCAGTCGACTTTCTGATTGCTCCCTTGCACTCGTTTAGTGGTTGTTAATCATTTTATTGCGTTATTTGAGTGACTTACCCCTTTTTCACTTGAATTCCGCTTTGTTTCGCTTTGGGCCTAGATTACATGGCTCATTTGTGTCTTTGGGATTTTTCTCGGTTTTGAAGGATTGCTTTGTGAATTTAGGGATCTGATTGTGCTTGCATTGAGTGAAATTTGCTTGTTTTTTCTCTTTTACTATCATTTCTCAAAGTTTGTTTAGTGCATCTTGCCCTTAACATTAAAAAAGAAATCTCTTTTGCTTTTCATTAGTTAATGTGAATTAGAGCTTTTCGTTGTTATTAGTGATTAGTGACTTTGAAGAAAAGCTTTTTTATTTCCATTAGTTGCATTAGAGACATCGTTGGTTGTTTTATGATCATTTTGTTTGTGTGAAAGCTCTCAACTCTCTTATAGTTAGCATTCATTGAATAAAATGATATACTGTGGCATATAACTTGCATTTAGGATATTTTGAGATACTACATTCGCTAGGGCCTGAAAACTGAAACGTAATTGAAGATAAACGTTAAAATCTACTCAATTTACACTAAGGTAGCATTGGAATTTAACGAAACATATTTAGAGGTCTAGGCTAGAGACGTGTTCCGGCGTCTTAAAACCTAGTAGTTGTCGTTCGTCTTTTGGCTTTAGACAGCGTTATTACAGACTCGTGCTCCCTATACCGTCGCGTATATAAAGGGAGACCCCACTAGGTTATCATCTGTTATCCCTAGGAAGTTGAGTCTACCGCCCTATACCTGTGATACACCGAACACAGCATTCGGGGAGATTGCCTGCATGTACGGAAAGTCCTTGGTTGATTTCTCTTTCATTTCTAAAACCAAGGTGTATATTGTAGTTCACGGTTATTTGGTACACACTCTTTGCCTAGTATCCCTGAGCAATCATTTGATCTTTTCTGACTCCCTAAATTTGAAAGGATCACCAAGCGCTTGTCCTTTCACGCTTGTTTCAAATCGGAAAGTGATAGAGTCACCTTTTATCCGTTTCTTGACTCTTAAAACATGAAACGGTGAAGTTTCTTAATTTCAATGTGGTAAAAATTAAATCACCCACGATCACATGCCCTGTTAGATTCTGTTTGTTGGCCATTTTATTGTGTGTGTTGACTCTTTTTCAGCCCCGTGTGCGATTTTCAGTTTTTTGATGGCAACTTTTCCAAAGTCCACCAACCCAGGAATCCCCTCCGACAGGAATCCTGGTCATTTTCCTCCTTTTGGGAATGTTGGTGCTCCTTACATGGCAACGTTGTCCCTTCCTAGGTTAATTGTTGGGTTGCCTATTCGGTTGTTCTCAACCTCTGTGGTCTCTAATGTCTCAACTACTGGTCAATCAGTTCCTCCACCCGAACAACATCATGTGGATTCCAAGGTGGACCTCTACCCTTCTTCACCTATTTCTACGTCCTCATCTTATACTTCGCCTGGTGAAAGTCTGGATTCAAGTACCCAAGTGGCTAAGAAGAAGAAGACGAAGATGAAGAAGAAGAAGTCTCATAAGCGAAAGGCTAAAAGTGTAGCTCCTGCCCCGAGTACAGCTCAGGTCGGAACCCCTTCTGCTCTTCCGCGGAAGGTTAAGTTTCCTTGTAAATTGTGCAAAGATGACCATCTTCTTCGTGATTGTCCTGGCATTCCTAGGATCTTAGAAGTATGGTCTCATAATCCGGCTCATCCCTCATTGTCCTTTGAAGCTCATGGCGACGCTACCCTATCAACTGGCAATGGTAAGAAGAAAGGGAACATTCGATTCCCCTGTAGGCTATGTGAAGGCAACCATCCTCTTCACCTTTGTCGGCTCATGGATAAAGCTTCCGTTGTCTTGGAAAGTCTTACAGCTTCCTCACCCCAACTTCCCATTGGTTATCAAAGGCTCTCTTCAGATCCTCTCCCTGTCGACAAAGAGATTGATTTAGATCCTTCTCTTGCCCATCCTCCTCTTTTCGAACCTGGCTATGCTAAGCCTGTTCCAGACCAACCATTGGTCGGAAAGATTGTCAACTCGGGTTCACCACCCTTCGATCACTCCATTTCGGAAGAGCATCATGCTCATGTCCATCTCGTCTCGTTAGATTCTCCTGAGTCCGAAAACGACCCTCCTATCCCAGCTAATCCAGAGAGTCCTTCTTTGGTTCCTTTAGTGCACGGAGGCAATCATATGATTCCCCCACCAAGTAGTTCAGTCGTTTCCTTCGACTGGAGTCACCTGACTGCTTTCCACCTTCCATCCCATGTGCCTTTCCAGATTACAGTACATGCCTATGATAAGGCAGTACCTGGCACTGTCTTGGATGAGGGTGCATCTGTCAGTCTTATGCCTTCGACTACTTGGCAAGCTTTGGGCTCCCCACAGCTTGTGCCGGTTGCTCAGAATCTGTTAGCGTTTGACGGAGGAACCAGTCAACCATTAGGGATCCTTTCGAAGTTCCCTATTACTTTGGGAGGCAAAACCATCTATATAGACGTACTGTTTACGCAAGGTGCTTTAGATTTCATTCTTCTCCTTGGCTGTGACTATGTTTATGCCATGGGGGCCCTTGTCTCTTCACTTTTCCGTGTGGTTTGCTTTCCACACGACGGAAGAATCGTGACTATAGATCAATTATCGTTCTTTAGTCCCCCGGTGCCTCCTGCGCAGTTGCCATCCCCTCCTAGTTTTTATCCACCGGTTGTCTCTGCCCCACCGCAGGTCAACTATGTGGCTACTTATCCCATGCCTGTATCCAGTGATGCTGCCGTCGTACATAGTGTCCAAGGGGCATTGGGTCCTGACTTCCAAGATTTTATCCTTCCACCGGGAGTGGCACTCTTGGAAGCAACGACTTCGTGTTCATTATGATGAAGTTCGTTCGGAGCATAGTTCGCTTTCCTAGGTCAAGCTCCTTAAAAAATGAAACTAGGTCTGGTTCGAGCATAGTTCCTGATATTGTGTCAAGCTCGTTAAAAAATGAAACAAGGGTTATGAGGATAGTTCTTTTATTGTGTCAACCTCATTAAAAAATGAAACAACTCCCTTTCCAAATTGAGTCTTTTGATTAAGATCTCATAAAAGACGCGTCGAGTCTTTCCAAAATCTCGAAAGTGAACCTTCATTCCATCCACTTTGTTGAATGCAATGAAGCTTGGGGGGCATGTACCTCATTTTGTGTCATTATGCTGGGGGCATGCGAACTTATAACAAGCATAGTTTTTCGTTTCAAGCTTGTGTAAAAATGAAAGCAAATCCAAGCAGAGTTCTCCATGGTTCAAGCTTGTGTAAGAATGAACCCATACCCGATGTACACCTCGCGATTGCTGTCTTTATCCACTGAATTCTATTAGATGAGCCTTGGTTGTTTTCATCCCATCACCACCATCTCTTTGGCCGATCATATGCTTTCACTTGCTGGTTTTCCTTTCCTGAGGGACCACAGTTATAAGTGGTGTTGTTAGCCAGCCTCTTGACCATTACATGTTTTGAGCAGTTCCACCATTGCCAGAACTAGTTGCTACCCTTTATACCACTCATTCCTCTAGGACGAGTCACCTTTAAGCTCTTTTCTGACTCGTAAAATATGAAAAGATTGCCGAGTGTTTTTTCCATTTTTGACTCGTTAAAGAGAATAAAAATGGAGGTCTGCTTTCAGCGCTTTTCTGACCGTTTAAAGATGAAAAGATTGCCGAGTTATTCCTCTTGACTTGTTAAACATAAATAAGAGGCGGTCGTCTTTAAAACTCTTTTTCGACCGTGTAAAGATGAAAACATCGTCGAGCCCTTGTCGTTTCAGGCTCGTTAATTGTTACGAAGCAACGTGATCTCGGTCGCTTTTTTATGTTTTCAGGTCGAAGTCACTAATCATGAAAAGTACTCCTCGATCGTAATGATCGAGCAGTTCTTTCGAGCATTATTTTATAATTTTTCGGGCTCGAGAGACACAACTCTACGAAAAAGGACACCCTTGGAGTTCACTTTTTCGCTGTCTTTTCAAACTCTCTAAACATGAGAAGATGCCGAATTCTTCCTTTGTCAGACTTGTTAAAACTTGATGACATTGGATTCTGTCACAATGACGCTTTACAAGCATATGCTATCCTCTTCAAGCTTGTTGTTAAAAATAACTGGGGTAGTCTCTAGCAATGGTGGGGAAAATGGAACCAGAATCATTGTCGTGTCAGCAGTTTGTCACTCTTGAACATGGCACTTGTCTGCATTCGTGTCTGGGTAGGGACATCTCATCTCATTTTTCACTTGCCTCCATGGGTTTGGGTGATCCTGTTTGACTTCTCATCTGCTCGTTGCCTTGTCACCATGACCTCTGATTATTTGATGTCAAATACTGCCAAGTCCACTGTCGTGCCACCGATATGTTCAAGAGAAGTTGACCTCTACAGAATAATGAACCTCCCTCTGATAACTCACATAATCCTGATTCACAAAAAATATTATCCTCGTCTGTCTCACTTCGATGATGTGGGAAATACTGTGGCCCACCTTCGATCAAGGCTACTTCTTGTCGACTTCAGCTCATTATCCAGGAAGTTGACCTAGAGACTCCCTTCAGGTGCCTTGGAGCCTGCATGACTCAATGGTAGGTTCTTCGTGTTCGATGTGAGGTTTTCATCATTGGCCTCCGATAGAATTATTCTATGGGTGTTCGACGCCGGCTCACTAATTTGCACGCCATAGATTGTACCTATAGTACCTTGAGGGCCATTTTCATTATTGGTGGTACCTCTCATGTCTATTAACAATTTTCATCATTGACTGGTAATCAGACGATGTTCCTGCATGTTCAACTTCGACTCCTATATTCGCATGCTTGAACTTGTACTTTTTTCGGATAGAGATGGAGCACAAGACCCTGGATTTTGTCTGTTGGGATCCAAGCTGCGATTTTGTGGATTATTATGATTATTACATGACTCATTCACTGGATGGCTGCGACCATGCCTGAGTCTATTTAACGATCCTCACTGGATGGCTAAGTCCATACCTTGGATCTAGATTTTTATGTACTCTGCTATGGATGGCTGCGCCCATACCATATATATCATGTACTTGAGATATCAGTTGTACTTTTCCACACAGGTTTTCTAGCGGCAGTGTTTTTGGTTGGACATGTTCTTGTAAAGCATTTCACCCCTTTCTCTCTCGTGCCTCATGCGTTAGGGGGCATCTGTTACACAGTGATTTGTCACCGTCCCTTATACCGCTTCTCTCGCATTTTGGAGGACTCATTCTGGGACCTGTGAGAAGTGACATGACCTGGAAACACTTGCACTGTTTTCCCCTGAGTATGAACTTCATTTGTCGTGAAGACATCTCCTGCAAAAAACCCATAAAAACAACCCTTTTTCCATTGGTGCAGTTTCACTGTGCATCACTCACGCCAATGGGGGAAATCCTCCAAAGAGGGCGTGCCAGTTCGCGCTCTGTCACAGAGTCGCACTCGCGCCAACCATAATGGGTGATGTTTTTTAACAAACCAACAACGGAAGATTCATCCTAACCAACTCCTGGACTGAATCTATCTTGAGTTGGGTGGTTTGGCTTCGGATCTCCATAAAGGGGAAGTGGTTTGCCACCTCTCATGGAAGCTTCTTTAGTGATAAAGCCAATCCCATGAATATTGTGGATGATCCCAACTCCCCCTCCTCCATCTATAAAATCTTTTCCATTTTCCTTAGGCAAGCTAGTTCCAAAGATTGAGAATTGTCAAGTTCATGCTGCAAGAAGCCTTCTTCATTCCCATAAGGCCAAATCTAAGTAAGGAGATTCTTGTTTAATAACCAAGGAGAGAGAGGCTTGTTCCCATTCCCAACAAGCTTTGTAAGACATGCGCTGCTGATCACCTAGCCAAAGGAGGATTTGGCGTCATAACTATGGTTGTATTCTTCTTTGTTTATCAATAATAGACGACTATTATTGTACCGTGGGAACTCATCTGGTTGTACAGGCCCAATATCTGGAACATGATCATTATATTAGTCATTTGGATCCGATCAAAAAAAATTTCAAAGTTCATTATTATATTTGAAAAAAAAATAAAAAAATCATAACATCAAAAATCTCTTACCAATGTCACCCCATGCTGCGGTCGGTGGTAATGCTAGATCGGGATCTCCTCGGAAATCCAACCCGGCATAGGGGTAGTCATCAATGGCAATGATCTGTTGATCCCACCAGCCGACTTGAAATGTCCGCGGCGTATACGTGGGTCCCTTTACACACAGTCGCGTGTAGGGCCCGCGTGTACGCGGGTTGCATATTACCAACCTGCGTATATGCTGCGGAGATAGTTTTGGAAAAAAACTCAACGGTAAAACATTAATCAAAACTTCTAAAACTAATCACAATCAATTACAAGTTAAGAATGAGAGTTACCTAGAGATTTTGGAGGAATTTGAATGGTTGAATTTGGCATATGGGAAGTTAGCTCCTTTTGCTCCACTTCTTTGCTCTCAAACTCAAATGGTGAAAATGGTGAGTCCAAAAACCTTTTTATAAGCTTTGAAAATGTCAAATTTTTTCAAAACTCGATTTTGTTTGGTCTCATGTAACTTTTAACTTGGGAGATTGGAATGTCAAGAATGGTTTGATTTTCAGGACATTTTGGACGTTTCTGACAGTTTCGAGATGGTTCCATGACTGCTAACCCTTCATGGCAGGTATCGTTTTCTCACTAGCATATAGGTTAGGGAAGCCATTTTTTCCGTTGCATTATGCATACTAGCCTACATCTGTCGATACACTTTCCATAGGGTCGATCCCATCATGTTATGGTTCGTAAACCATCTTCACTCGCCGATTCTTTAAATCATGACACGATGGTACAACCATCCTTTACATGGGCATCCTAGTTAGCACCTCACTGACACTTGTTGCCCATGTAGCTCCGATTTGAGCAGGCTCGAAATTCCTCTGTAGTCCCGCCATGACTTATAAGATGAAGACTCATTCCTCTTTGCTTCTTCGTTTCTTTTTGGCCTTATACCCTAGAGGCTCCTTTGTGTTGAGTTGTACTACTGCATTGCATTTTGACTATCTGCACCTTTTGGCCTTAAGCCGGCTTCACTTGGACTCATGTTTAAGCCAACTTTTGACCATGACGATTGCAAAATCAAACTTGCATACCTTTGAGCTCTGCAGCTTGACACATCTTGACCCGTGGAAGGAACACACCTTTGAGTTTCTCTAGCCAGTTTTCGCCTCCCTACATCGAGCATAGGAATGTTCCAATCCCAGGAACTAGATCATCTGCTTCGCTGATGCTCGTTCTTTCCACTGTACTATAGCATTCTTTTATTTTTTTTCCAACTTTAAAGAAAAATATCAAAAAAATTATATATTCCAAAAAAGAGCGGGAACAGGATAGTATTTCCATTTATTGTTGGTAGTTGGAGTCAGTCGTGTGCCTTTGAACAAAGCACTCGAAACAAAGTCTCCTCAATTTGGGTGGGATTTAATTTGACTTAGGTATGCCTTAACCTTGTTATTGAGTCAGTTCTCCCCCGATTGCTTATCTCTTCCAATCATATGGAGGGTTCGTTTGTGCCTCCTGCGCAACGAGCTTATACAGAGTCATCATATGCTGCCACATAGTCACATTGAGTCGTGCTTTTGTTCAAGGGAAGTTAGCCTGAGTCGGCCTCTCTACGGTGTCTCTTGACTTATTTTTCAGTCGGCCATCCCCGGTTCTCAGTACTATGTCTATCATCACATAAGTTATATTGGTCCTTTACTCATACCAGTTTGAGAAGGTCTCCATTGAATTCTTGCTGGTGGGTCTTGTCCTTATCGATGACGAGATCTTGCTCTGAGGACAGGCCTAGAGCTGCACTGTGGCCCTATTTTCATTATTGATAGGTCACCTTGTGCTTAACATCGATCTCATGGGTCTTTGACTGAGTGGTTTCCCTTGTGTTCGACATTAGCTTACATTATTACACATTGGGATTCATGTAGTACCTTGGTTTCCATTTGACCCTATTGGTGGATACCTTGCCTCTGTGTCAGCTTTCATTATTGGTTGATTCAGAGGGTTTCTGTTGTGCACTAGCCACATCTTGTGTACACCGGAAACGTACTTCGGTTGGTTTGCTACATGTTTTTCATCTGATTCCTTCCACATTATTGGCCTACAGGTTACACTCGTGCTAGATTGATGGAGGATGCCTTAATGCCTTCCTTCTAGCAGATCTTTCCCTATCGACTTCGATTCATTGCTCTGGGGCAAATATCTAGAGTTCATTTGGCAGTACCTTGGGGTTTGCAGTCACTAGTGGCAGATCCTTCGCTATCGACAGTGGGAAACCATCATTGTCTCCTGATTGATAGATTCTTACAGGTGTTCGACTCCAGCTCATCTATTTACACTTGTTGGATTGTACTGGGTACCTTGACGCTCATTATCATTATCAGTGAGTAGTCTCGCATTTGTTAATGGTATACATCAATGACCGGTAATCAAACGATTTCTCACATGGTCGATTTCAGATCATTTATTCCCATGCTATACCACGATGGTTGGTGAAGACCTCAGGTTGTATCAGCATTCGTTGGTTCACTTGACAGTTGCTCCTGTTGCTGCTAGTAGATACCACTTCACCTTATCTATTGCAGTCATTCATGGCGACATTTTATATGCTGGCACCTGAGTTTGCAGTGTAGTACCATTTTATTCCATCATGTTCAGTTGGTACTTTTTGGGATCAGTATTTGATATCAGTGATCCACTTCATCTTTCAGCATCATTGACATTCTTATATGTGACATTTGGACATGTACTTGTTCGATCATGATCATATGATCCATTACGTATTTTTCAGTCATTTATACTTGTATACTTGGTGGATCCGCTTGTACTTGACATGTGGACATACTGTATTTTTTCTGAGCATGGGTATGCCCGCATCAGATAATGTTTCTTTCTGATCTCCTTTTGTAGCTTGGCAAGCTGAATTCTGGTGCAGTCCTTCTCAGTTTTCGACAGATTTCCTTTCCATGAACTTGCTTAAAACATTTCAGCCATCATGTACCCCTTCTGACCTCATATATTAGGGGGCATCTCTTATAGCTCCAAATCTCACTCTTGAGGTTTGTGATGCTGCACTCATGGCCTAGGGCAACCCCTCCTTCCATACTTGGTCCCAAATTTAAAAAACAATGTTTTATTCCCTATACGTGACATTTCCCTGAGCTAAACACGTGTATACGCAGGTATGTGTATACCCAAGCCGCGTATATGTTTAAAAACACTTAAAAAAAATAAATCTCCTTAATTTCGGGCAGAGATCACGGGTTTTGCCTGTTGATTACCTATTAGTGCCCGTGGCCCAACTGTTCCCAACGAATTCCCGACAAAAAAACTACTTTGGGAGAAGTATAAAAATGCTTCTATGGGAAGGCCAAAGGGAGGAGAGAAAAGAGAGAAAGATTGCTATGCTGAGATTTCCCTAACCAGGTCTGAAGATCCTTGTGCCTCCTGCACTTCCCCCATTCTATAGGAAACCCTTGTTTCCTTGTGTGTGTTGATGATTTCATACGACTTGAGAGATCATGAAGTCATGGAAGGAGTTTGTTAAAGGCTTGAGCCTAGACGAATCCGGGAGACGGTTCCGCTTAGAGCCTGCGAAAGGACGAATCAGGTGAAATTATTCCTTTTCTGTACTTTCTTTGCCTATAATAAAAGAAACACATGTCTTTGTTCCTGATATAGATCTTCTTCATGTTATGATATTCATATTATGATTCATATGTGAACGGTTGTTTAATTGCATAACTAACTACCTTTCGTTATAATATGAAGATGGTTTCTTTATGATGTTTAGTCCATATACTGTTGTACTTTCTTTAATTGATTTTTTTGCAAGTCAAAGGAGCAAAGGAACTCCAAGAAGGGTTTGGACCCTGGAAGGCTCTTCTCAAACGTAGGACCTTAGGTACGCCCCCTATTGTAGAGTTTGCTTATAGCAGTATTATGAATGTATGAAATGTGTGTTTCTTTGCATAGACAACCTCCAGTCTGCTAGGGTATTCACCCAAGACCCTAGGGGAGTTTATCCCACAACAATTAGAGATAGTGATGAGGTTGCATGAAACTCCATTATAAGACCCAGGGTTGGGAGTTCAACAAATCCAAGCGCAGATACAAAATTTATGTTTGGAAATGAAGAAGTTAAAACAAGAACAGGCACCGTGACTAGAAGTCTGGGAGGAAGTATGGTGTATAAAGTGCAGGAGCCAGGGGCACGATAAAGATCACTGCCTGGTCTTAGTGAATTATGTGGCAATGTGGGGACCAACACCATTGCGAGCGGAGGCACAGGCAGGGCCAAGAACAACAATCTTGCTCTGGTGTGCAATCTGTTAGGTGGAAGGAAAACACAACACTGATAACTATAATCTACTGTGAAAATACAACCAGACACCCCAGCAACTATTTTGCAAATTTTGCAAATTGGTAGGCCACGAAGAAAGAGACTGTCATAGCTACCAATTATTAATGGACCAATCACTTACTTATGAAATGCAGACTGAGGCACGAGGTCAAGATCCAGCCGTGGCGATCACGCACGGTGGGTTCCAGGGATATGGACGAGGACGGGGCGGAATGGGGCCAGGAAGGGGTTGTGGGCAGCTAATCTGTTACAACTGCGAAGGTCCAGGACATTATGCGTGGGATTGTACCAACCCAACTAGAATTTCCTGCAGTTATTGTGAGCAGTTTGATCATGAGTTGATAGATTGCCCTACGTTGATAGCACAGATTTGTGAAAAAAGGGCAGTGCAACCAACAACAACTTAGAATGTGCAAATGATGAGGTTCGAACCCCGCGAAGAAGATCCCAAAGTAAACATGGTACTGAGAAGTGGCATGACCACAGGAGCGGATAGAATGAACTTAAGTAAGGAAGACACAGGGGTTGGTAAGGAGACATATCTGGAAGCTAGGGAGAGCTTCGCGGAGGTCTCTACCCCAGGTAGGAGGGATCAACCTAAGCCAGGTAGGGATCCCTGGATAATAACTACCTTTTTAGAGACATGTATAAAATTGCTTCGTGACAACAGGGCAGTTAAAGGCTTACAGGAATTGATAAATAGATGCATAGGATGGAGTGAACCTCGCGTAGTTTGAAAGTTGGGAAGACATGCATCGTGAACAGGGAGGGAAATATGACTAACAGCACAGATCAACGATTCTGAGATGGATGAGGTCATTCTGGATATGGGCTCAGATGCCAATGTACTGCCTAAGTAGACTTGAGAGTGCATGGGTAAGCCTACACTACAATGGACCCCTATCCAATTGTGGATGGAAAACTAGCAGAAGGTCCTGCCCATGGGAAGGCTGCAAGGAACTATGGTAGATATTGATGGCGCAAGTACTCGGACGAACTTTGAAGTGATTGAAATCATGAATGGAAGTACACCTTATCGTGGATTGTTAGGAATAAACTGGGCCACCAACATGAATGGGGTTATTAATTTAAAGAAGCGAACAATGATATTTGAAACAAATTCGGCTCGTGTAGTCGTTCTGCTAGATCCGACTGAAGGACCGCCCTATATTGAACCTGTGCGCAACAAAGAGAGAAACAATGAATCAAACGGTATTTATAGATTGGCTACACAAATGCAAGAATGGGTCAAGACAACAAAGGATAGAAGAATATCACAGGTCTTGCACCACCGATTCAGATGAAGAAGATGAGTGGTGGCGTAACAGGTTGAACAGAGTGACCACGCTACACTGCAATATGGTGACTAAATCTCTATATTGCATAAGGGACAAGGATTGTAAATTTTCGACGTATGATGGGCTGACAATAATAGATGAATTCCTGACAAAATTTGAAATCATAGTAATAGAGCACCAACGGTTTGATGCATTGAGATGGGAATTGCATGCGACGCCTACGCGATGGTGAGGCACACATGAAGGGACTTTCAAAGATTGGAGTGGCTACAGGCACATGATGAAGATTTGATTTGGGAGGTCGGTGAACTACAACAAAACAGAGATAGGATGGAAAGAAGGAGACCACTGGTAGCAATGTACTTAATACGTCATCTTTGAGGTACCTTGAGGATTGGGATTTCGCGGACAGTAGCAAAGGTCTTGCAAAATTGCAACACAAGCTGTAGAAGACAGTGCAAAGAGCAGATACAAAGGTTGGAAGTCGCTGCAGTGGTACAAGGCGGTCCCGTATGTGGCTCTCCCGCTCGAGCTAAAATCCTATGAGGGGGTTTTTTGTGTTAACCGAGCAGAGTAGAATGAGCGTTATTGGTCGCAAGAAGTGGTAGAAACAATGAAGTAGGAGCCGGACGAAACATTGTAGGAGACAACAAAGAAGCAGAAGGACGACGAGCGTCACTCAGAGGGAAGTGAACTGTGAAGCCAAGGTAGCGTGTCTTGCTGCATCAATGAGTGACTCGGGACGAGTCACAATGATTGTGTTGGGGGACCATTGGGTAGCGGAGGCCCCGCATAACAGTTTTGGGTTTGATAGCCTAGAAATTAGGATAAAAATATTCTAAACCTCTGAAATATGTGGAGCGTGAAATGTAAAAGGTCAAGTCAAAGGGTTGTCTGCCCAAGAAATAACATAGAATAATAGGAAGTAAGTTAGTTGGCAGACCATAGGAAGGCATAAATAGAGCACGACTCTATGGGGAAAAGGTAGTTCTTTTTTTGGTATGATCCTAAATCTGAATTGTAATGGGTTTTTAGGAGAAAAGTCTAAAAGTGTCTGTAAGTCCGAGTCGAGGGTTTGGGTAGTGGATAGAGGCTCTGTAGATGTGTGTGCAGAGGCCTGGAAGAGTCTGTAGCTATGTGCGCAGACCCCTGCAGCTGAGTGCGTAGGGCAGATTTGGATGTATTGGTGATAAAGTGGAAATAAAGATAAGTTGCTTCTATAATTCTGTGTTAAATCTAAATTATCGCAGATCTAAATTTTTGTATGGTTAATATAACTATTTGATCTATACGCATATGCTTATGTTATGAATGTATGTGAATCTGAGTTTATTCTAAGGGCGCGAACTGGTTAAATTTGTTAAATGTTTGCTTAAAGACCCTACTAAGTAAATATGATTTATGCAAGTAATTAATATTACGAATTAACTCGGATCTAGATCTAAGTGGAAGTAGAGCAGCGCGAGGCTGTAGAATGGCGTGCGAACCCTCCAGACCACATCTAGACATCCCAGGGGTGCGGAAACCTAGTTTCAGCACCCCCCCTGCTACCTCGGGTGAGACGTCAGTCCGCGCTCTGTGGACTATTCCCGAAAGGGCTGGTAGCTGCGGGATTTGTTTGGCTAAGTAATTCTTCCGAACCTTGGTCAGGCCCATATAAGCCAATAATTTTAGTCACCACCAAGGTGAGTGGCTCACAGGCTCACATGCTTGGTATGAAACAACCTTCTTCTAGCGTTATTCAAAACCCTGTTGGTCTTGCTGGATCGAGCAATGTCCAGTACCAACAGGATCAAAATCTCGTTGGTCTGTCTGGATCAAGCAATGTCCAGTATCAGTAGCCTTATGAGGCCTAGGTCCAATACCAAAATCCCTATGTTCCATATGGTTCTCAAGGAATGGTTAATCTGCCTTACACCCTTTAGTATGGGTATTACATTTAGCTTGGTTCATCCACTTTCCAGGGTGGCTATGTCTAGATTTAGTTCAAAAATTTTCCGGGCACTGTTCAAGTACCCTTGCAATAGCAAGGGAAACCTATATAACAATAAGGACAACCTTTGTCAAAGCAAGGGAAACATTTGTTGCAGTAAGGAAAACTTTTATTGTAGCAAGGGCTATCCGTGCAACAACAAGGGAAAATGATCCTGCAACAACAGATGCAGTATGCTCTACAAACCTCCTAGCCCATGTCATCCTAGGGCCAACCTTTGTAGCAAAACCAACCTAGGTAGCAACAACCCTTATATACATATCAATAGGTCAACCCTTGCAAGGGCAAGGCCAGGGTCAAAACCTACAACAGCAGGCCCAAAATCCTAATGTCCTAGGTCAACAGGTCAAGAATCCTTTTTGCCAAGGGAAGTCGGTACAAAATCCCTATGTCCAAGGGAAACAAGTGTATAATCATTATGCCAAAGGGCACTATGTCCAAAATCCTCTTGTTCAGGGACAACAGGTACAATACCCATATGTCCAAGGTCAACATGCTCAACAACCTTTTAACCCGTACATTGCTTATCAACAACCTACGCTTGGAAATTTCCAAGGTATTCAAGGTAAAAATACTCCCTATGGCCAAGGTAACCCACAATGGGGGCATAATCAAATACCATATGGCCAAAATCCCCCACTTTGGGGCCAAAATCCTTACCAGCAGGGATCAACTCCTCCAGTTGGACTTGCTTACCGACCTCTAATGCCTTTTAATACTCAATTTCCATCCTTGGCCACACTAGAGTTGCCAGATGTGTCTCACCTTATGAATGATCCAATTCTTCATTCACCATACTGGCATACAATTTTGTCCAAGATCCCGAGCGATTGGTCAAAATTCAATAGGAAATAAAAAGAAGATCCCCAAGCCCACATGATGACATATCACCTCTAGTTCTCTTTGAATTCTTATGTTGACGATTCCATTTGTCTCCATCTCTTCTAACGAACCCTCACAGGTGCTGCAACCAAGTGGTACATTGAGCTTCCTCAAAGTACTTACGATGACTTCAACTCTTTAGCCATGGGTTTCCTCACGCATTTCCAACTGCCAGTTTGCTATGAAACTGGCACCTTTTTTCTCACATCACTTAAGCAAGATATTGCGACACACATCTCTGATCACATCCATGAATGGAGACGTAGACGTCGCCCGATCAAATTTGAGATTGATGATCAATTGCTCACCGAATGGTTCACTAAGTCATTCATGGACCTAATTGCTCGCGATATAGCTATGAGTGGGTGCGTTACTGAAGAACAAACCATTTCTTGTGACCAGTACTTAGATCTAGTCTACTCTCAGTCTGGCACTTTGTATGAGTTATTACCTGATGCTCCGTGACCATCATACAATCCCATAACATCGAAGTCACAAGCTACACCCCTTGTTGATGGAGTCATTGGTTGAGTGTCCTAGACCCCTGCTAAATCTTCTTCCAAACAGAAGTCAGTCTCAAACACTATTTCCAATAGTTCCTCCCATAATCCACTAGGCCTTGGTAAAAACTTAGAGGTCCACGCTGTTGAGTCTACCACAATGAACAAATCCTCAAAAGGTAAGAAGAAAGGTAAAGGCAAGGGTAAAGTCGATGCCCCAAAACAGGGTCCTCCTAAATCGTCTGTTGGTGAGTCTTCACGATGGAAACCTAAGTATACCTACCTCATTTGTAAGGAAGATCACTATACCAAGGATTGTCCCCGACGATCTAAAGTTAGTCGTTTTCTCAAAGGGACCCTAGCTATCCTAAAAGAGTCACTTCTATCTCAGCAGACCCAAATGGTAGACCAACCTCAATCCTCTGCTTCCTCAGGATCTCAAGTGTTCATGATGAGCATGCCTATTAATGTGGCTACTAAATCAAAATATTACCAAACTCCTGCTTCGATAGCTAGGAAAGAGAAAGAAGCCACCCATTCTTCTTCTGCCCCGAGTTCTGGCCCTCTTCATATTAAGTGCCCTAACCCTGATTCTGCTATACAACTACCCTCTCGAGGTGTGCTAAGGAAATCCTAGTACAATCCCAACATTCAAGCCACTTAATACTATAATATTGTTGAGGACTTAGCTCAGGCATCGTTAGCTATGTCGGTTCTCAAGGTGCTCCAAAGCTGCCCATCATAGTAGAAATCTTTGGTATCGACTATTGGGGGTATTGATCCCACCAATTCCAATTTGATATGTTTTGATCTAGAGAACCATGTTCCGTGCCTGCTTCATCAAATTTCCTTTCTCATTCAGGTAATCATCAATGAGAAGACCATCCACATGACTGTCATCGATGAAGCTGCTTCCACTTGCATCATGTCAATCGCATGTTGGAAGCCCATTGGTTCTCCTGCTTTGAACCAATCCCCGAATACTTTGGAAGCTTTCGATGGGCATGATTCACGACCCTTCGGTGTCTTACCTAACCTTTCCATTACTCTGGAGGGAAAGATAGTACAATTCGAGGTAGAGATTGTTGAAGCATCTCAATTATAATCTTCTACTTGGTTGGAGCTGGACCCACGCTATGCATGTTGTAGCATCCTCCCTATTTTGCATGATTCGTTTTCCCCATCAAGGGAAGATTATCACTGTCGACCAGCTGTCCTTTTTGCCTCTTCCTCCTTGGATGGCAATGTTCTGTATGTCAAGCACACTGGTGCTCCCTATGAGGGTGTGGGGGTAGGTATTTTTAAATATTTTGCCTTAGTGGGAATTTTTCCGCTCCCACCTCCTCATGTTTCCTTTGTTAACATGATCTTAATCAAGTATGACCCTTGGGTCATACCTTCACTAGATCTTGTTGATACCTGGGGCGAGGTTATGCCACTTAGTCCTGCCAAAATCAATTACGTGGAAATTGTTTCGGGTTCAAGTTTCGCATCCTATGATTCTTCTATTTCGAAGACCTCTCTCGATACGTATTCTCAATCCCCATGGATTGGCACATTGGAATATCTTGATCCCTTAGTCGAGACTTTTCCTTACAACGAAGGTA
Source organism: Pinus taeda (assembly GCA_000404065.3). Classification (NCBI taxonomy): domain Eukaryota; kingdom Viridiplantae; phylum Streptophyta; class Pinopsida; order Pinales; family Pinaceae; genus Pinus; species Pinus taeda. Next base: position 237,156 of record APFE030023262.1, on the reverse strand, counting down.
TCATGGAAGTAATGTCTCTCAAGGAACCACCTTGGACCGATACTCATCATCATTCCTCGTTCCTACCTCACCCAGTGGTCACGTCTACCAATCTCAAAGAGTTCTCTTCTCCGTTTCCTTCCCTCCCGCTTCCGCCACCGATCATGACTCATGAAGTATGGTCAGAAGGAAATTTGGGTAATACTACCCAAATTCTGCCAATTGATATTTCTATCAAGCCTGGTATTGTTGAACATGTCCATATCGGGGTAACTTGTTCTCTGGATGAGATCGAGACCTATACTCGTCTATTTCAAGAATTCCATGATGTCTTTGCATGGTCCTATGAAGAAATGTATGGCATTGATCCTAGCATTGTTGTGCACAAAATACCAACAACTCCATCCAATGCACCCTAGGAAGGCCGTGCTATCAAGGGTGAAGTTGAAAAAATTCTCAAAGTTGGATTCATCTATCCCATCCCTCTTATAGATTGGGTGTCAAGTATTGTCCCGGTGATGAAAAAACAAGGCACGATTCGTGTTTGCGTTGATTATCATGATCTCAATCGTGCCTATCCTAAGGATAACTACCCTACTCCCTTCATTGATCAGATCATTGACGAATGTGCTGGGAGAGAAAATTTTCCTTTATGGACAGTTTTTCTAGTTACAACCAGATTAACATTACATTGATCGATCAAGAAAACACAACTTTTATCTATCCATGGGGTAAGTTCGCATACAAAAATCTCCCTTTTGGCCTCAAAAATGCTGGGGCTACATTTCAATGGGCAATGTCCTATGTGTTTCACAATATTCAGAACCTCATCCAACCTTACTTGGATGACCTCCCCACTCATTCTCGTAAGTGCCAAGATTACCCTGACCATCTTCGGAAGATTTTTCTTTGCTGTAGACACTACAACATTTGGTTAAACCCGCATAAATATGTTTTTTTCATGGAATCTAGACGACTCCTCTTCTTTATCATTTCGAAGGACGGTATTCGCCTTGACCCGCTTAAATTCGAGGCCATTGTAATTTTACCCCCTCTACCTTCATTGCGCCAACTCCAGAGCCTACAAGGAAAGGAAAATTTTCTTCGTCATTTTATACCTAATTATGCTGAGCTAGCTACATAATTTACCTGGTTGCTCAAACAAGGAATGCCCTTTTCCTGGGATGAGGTTGCCCAAAAATATTTCGATGATCTCAAGGTTGTCCTCGTAAATGATCCTTTGCTGCATCCCCCGAATTATCATCGATATTACTTCCTTTACGTAGTTGCAGCCCCTAGCACCATTGCTGTGGTCTTGGTTCAAGATGACAATGAAGGCAATGAGCATGTTTTTTTCCCGGGGAGAAAATATCGTAATTTCATTAATTACTGAAATTACATGTTGTAGATACCCGTAAGCATATGCAAATTGTGATCTTAGTCAGCTGATAGTAGTTCCAGAAATAGATACTATGTAGACCCAATAGGGTGTACTGTGCAACTAGTGCTATTACAAACCAAAATGTCACCAGATGGTGATAACTGTTTAGAAGCTCAAAAGTATTAATTACAATATTTACATACCTGTGTTAATAATCAAAATATGCTGTAAATCTTAGGGGTTGTCCCCCCTCCAAAGTTCCTGGTCTATGTATGGCATGTGAAAGTACTGATAGATTCTTTCCGGTGTATGTTCAATGATCAACCATTCTCCTCGAGGATGATTCATTGCCTCTTTCGAAAGCTTGTCCGCATTTTCATTTTGCTCCCCGATGTAGGTGCAACTCCCACTGCAAACCTGGAACGAGTCAGTGGAGGGGATGTAGATGGAATCCTTGGAGTATTGTTTTGTTGTGCTGAGACTCGATCTAATTCCTTCTGATGATCAAGTCCTGAGGGCTACTCATCCACATTCATATCTTCAGAAAGATGGTGTTTCACGCCCCATGCAGTCTCCTGTGTAGATGGATGGAGTAATGGACAATCCTTATACAAATGCCCAACCTTGTGGCATCTTCAACAGCGAAAGGGCACTCCTTCATAGTCCAGGTTTTGGTGACACGAGAAATCCCTCTAGTGAAGGGTTATTTTCTCCTCCAGGCCCTCCCTATTATCTAGATGAACAAGGATTCTTGCCATTCTCATGATTCCAGATTTTTCAAAAGATTGGTCGTGTTCTAGATATGTCCCCAGAGCATCTCCAATTCGCTTGAATACCAGAGGTGTCCAAAATTGCATTGGGAGGCCTAGAAAACGAACCCAAATCAGCCCTGCATCCATCTGTTTGTGCTTTGGGTCGAATAAGGGATCCCATCTCTTTAGCAAAACTGGAGCGAGTTGAATGTGCCAGAAATGTGAGAGGATCCAATCCATGTACTCTTCCCTGTGAAATTGAAGGGCAAACTAGCCACGAGCCAAAAATCTGATGATGGGAATTTCTTTGAGAAGGGAACCCCAAATCTCCGAGGTCCAGAGGTAGAGGTGTTCCATTGCGTAATTTCTTCCTCTTACACGTCCGACCAAAACCTTCTTAGCTGTGTCTGCAACTTCTCCTGTTGAACTTGCGGATAGAGGCGATCCCACTAGCCCAGAACGGGTCTAGCAACAATCAATCAATGCTACTCTGCAAGTTCCTAGTTGCAATTAACAAGTGGGTAATGAGAACCTACTTGGATTCCAGCGCTATTTGCTTGATGAAGAGATTCCGCTTCACTCCTTCGCTCTGGTCGGTCACGATCCTCCGCTATCCTCGCGGATGGACACCTGCACATGCAAAGAGAGAACAAACACAAGCGTGAAATCTAGTAAAAGCAACTATACATCAGTTAGAAAGGATGTAATTCACATTAACCATCATAAGACAAATGAGAATGGAACCATAACAGTAGCCATCTAT
>APFE030023262.1:199891-211603 GCA_000404065.3 Pinus taeda | reverse complement strand
GAAGAAGATCCAGCACTTACGAGAGAAATCATCAACAAAAATCACATAATACCTGTGTTTTGCTGTTGAAGCAACTGAGAAAGGTCCACACACGTCCCTGTGAATTCTCTCAAGGATCGTCGTGGCGCGACTATCCTTCTCGTGAAAGGTGGCTTTCACAAACTTCCCCAAAGTACACCCCTTGCACTGATCTGACTGCGCAAGTATGCCTTTAGGAAGCCCTGTAGTGATCTGTTGCAGTATCTTCAAGGCTCCATGGTGAAGGTGACCCAATCTCCTGTGCCACAACTCGCCATCATCCCGGCTCACCAATCCTTCTGCCTTGCCTACCCATAGCTGCGCATCCATTTACATGCAACTGATAAAGGTTCCTCACTCAAACCCCTATCTTCCGGGTCTCACCAGTTGTCTTGCTGCGCAGGAAGGCCTTTCCCTCGCTGAAAACAACATCATACCCCTTGTCTTCTAACATCGCCACTGAGATGAGATTCTTCTTCAATCCTGGAACATGCATGACTTCCTTCAATACAAAGGGTTTACCAGACTCCCTCTCAAAGGAAATGGTACTGATACCAGTCGCACTGTATCTACCATCATCGCCCATCTCGATGTGCACTCCAAGATCTTTGTCCTCCAGATCAGAGAACAAATCTCTATCTCCCGTCATGTGAAAAGACGCACCACTGTCCAAGAACCACACTGATCCCATCACACTTGAAACCAATCATGTGATCAATGAAAAATCAAGCTCAAACTGAGAAGCTAAGGCCTCTCCCCCAGATCCAACAACTTGCTTGTTCTTCTTCTTCTGCGGACAATTAGTGGCATAGTGTCCGTGCTGGTGACAGTGAAAACACTTCACCTTGGACATGTCCTGCTTCTTTCCTTTCACACCAAACTGAGAAGCTTTCTTGCTCTTCCCTTTCTTTCCTTTGGTAGCCAAAGCACAATTTTCTTCATCAACTCCCTTTGATGAATATTTGTCCCTGGTACTCCGCCTGATCTCCTCCTGCACAAGATCTGACCACAGTCTTTCCCATCCCGACAATTTCTCCCGACCATTGACAAAGTCCTGATAGGAATGCCAACTCTTCGGAAGACCAAGGAGAGCCAAGCTCACCAAGTCCTATCATCGACAATAACCCCCACACTTCCCAGCTCATCTCGACACTGAGTAAACTTCGTGAGATACTTGGGCATATTGTCACCCTTCTCGCATTTGATGTTTCTGAGTTTATCTTTGAGCGCCATCTTCCTCTGATCGCTCTTGCTTTGGAATAGATATGTTAAAGCCTTCCACATCAGATATGGAGAAGTCTTTCCATGCATGCTGGACACAATGTGATCCTTCACACCCTCCAACAGAATCCTTCGACATTTTGCAGTCTTCTTTTGCCAAGCATCGGCTTGAGTAGCATCAGTAGGCTTTGGGACATCCATCTCTATGAACTCCTTCAGCCCGATATCATCCAATACTTCCTCCATCCTGTCCTTCCATGCAATATAGTTTGAGCTGCTCTCAAGAGCATACTCCAATCACAATCCGTTGAAAGACATTGCCTCGTTGACACCAAGAAAACACTGCTGCAAATTCGAATTCCACCAGCTCCAAAATCAACCGCCTCGGATCTAAGATTCATGAGAACAAAATATTTCTCGTACAGAGATTGACTGTATGGGCATTCACCAGATATCTCACCTTCCAAAGGAAGGATGAATCCAGAGGCTACCTAGCCTGATTATAGACTCTACCTGAAGAAATAGAATGTAAACACTTCCTGAATAGTAGATCTGATGATCAACAACTCCGAAACCATGTAGAAATTTTGAATAATAAACAAATATTCAATGGAGATTATCCTAATCATGTACTATTGCGGAATACATACACAATACATAAGCTCCTCTACATTGATCATCAATATAGCAACATCAATAACAATAAAACATCAAGAGCATGCACACATTAACACAGTATGTAACCCGGGGAAAGCTTACAGCTAAAAACCCCAACTATCTGTATATTAATGATTGAGAACATGTAACATTACAATAGTCAATACTTCTCACAAGTATCCAACATTATCTCCACCTGTTACACAAAATACAGCTCAGATCTGATCTCCAAATCTATTCCACTGCTTGCCTGCCTCCATTGCTCAATACCTGCTCAAGAATGGATGAGAATGGTTGAACCAAACTCGTATTTTCCTCAAAAGAATCACTCACTTTGGGAATCACATGACCAGAGGCTATAATCACTTGGTATTTTCCAATTCTCATTGGCATAACTCAATCCCATTGATTGTGCAAATCCTCATGCACAACTATAGTCACAACTGATAGCAATTTGATCCTCCAACACTTGTCCCTGCTGAATTGAACATGCACTGACATCAACTGAGTTAACTGATGTATTCTTTAGTTGCATTATGAGTTAATAATTAGTTTAACAACTCATCATTAGTCTATTTGCAGTTAGACTAATTACAACTAGTTTAACCAAGTCAAACTGAACACAACTCCATCAACTCCACAATCAACTCCACTAAACTCAACTGATTGAGTTCTAACTGAAGTCATGCATAAAACAACTCAACTGACCCACAAAGAAAACGTATTTCCTTCTGATAGCTACATGTGCCACATCTGTAGCTCAAACAGAAGTGCTCCAAGAGAATAAGATAAAGTTTATAGTCTAAATATTATTATAAGCTAATAATATTTGACTGCTCTATAATTAGACTTGACAATGTCACCGCTGTTGTCTAAAAATAAAAGTCCATCTATTTTTTCCAACTTGACCAATCATCCATAAATAGCATCCTACAACTCATAGACATGATCCATATGTCTAAAAATAGACTTTGCGCCATAATTTGCTTGCGGGCCCACTTAGTGAAGGCGACTCTTTTCACTAAGCTCTATCATCTTGTTGCAATCTCAACACACTTAGCTGCAGGGGTCCGTGCACTCAGATGCGGGCTACTAGGTCTCTGCACACTTAGATGTTGGCTACTAGGCCTCTACACACTCAGTTGCAGAGCCTTCTCCTACCCTATGACCCAAAGACACACTTCAACTTGTGACTTGATCCATTAGAATTTTTCCTACATCTCCCCTCTCCTTTTTTATACTTAGAGCCTCACTCTATTTATACAATCCCATGATCTGCGAACCATGGGTAGGTCTATCTAGCCGACATCACATTAAAAAACTAGGTTGGACAACCCTATGACCCTATCATACTTTCGCGCCTCGCAACTGCAATTCATAGAGCTTTACAACAAGATTCGGTCAAAACTTGGACTTTGAGCCCTAAAACATGCCTTGGTGGGATTCCATGCCCAACAGGACCCTAACACAAACATCGTGACTCACCCTCGAGTCACTCTATTAGCACAATGATCTTTGTGCGGAGTCCCTCCAACTGTTCTCGAACTGCATGGAAGTTAGCAATGCACTGAGCTACTGCTTGTTGGATCTACTACATACGCTGTTCTGAGACCTCTGTGTCGGGAGTGCTTCTCTGCATCAATGTGTGCATCCCTTGCCTTTGTGTGAGCTTGCCTTCCATGTCTATCATGATGGTGAAGGCCTCGTTGATCCAAGGTTGGACACATGCTTTTAGGATTGTTTCCTTATGTCGTGCTGCATCCACCTGCTCCTTCAGTGCTTTAACCTACTACATCCGTGCAAGCCTCTAGGTGAGGACCACCATCTGTGCAGTTCCTCAGACACTGTCATATTGTTGTTGGAGTTCTCGTGCCTTTATCTCTAAGTGCTAGATGTTGGGGTCCTCCTGCAGAGTTGTGAGGACCTAAAGTGATTCTTCCAACATGTTGATGCAGTTTGACACTACACTTATGATTTCCTCCAATCCCCCTGTGATAGCGCTAGCGCACTGTTCTTTGACTTCTGGGGGAGTGGATGGCTGTGCCTTTAACCATAGCTCAACGATCTGAAGACTCAGCTCTAGCTAAACTTTTTTCATTTCCTCCCTAGCCTTGTGGACCCCTACTGCTAACCTGCGGATCCGCGCCTTTGTTGGTATATCTACTGGGATGGCCAGCTCCAGGATACTTTGGCAAGCATCGTCTATCACCTGTACCAGCTGTTGATTTTGCGACACTAATTCGTCGCGCTGTAAGCTTAGTTGTTCCATATTTATTTTCTTCTCACTGAGGAGTTGGAGTGCGTGGCTCTCCCTAGCTTGCACCTCTATAGCTATCCCATCCTGCAACACATATAATGTCTCACGCAGGAGGGCAACTAGATTAACACTGATACCTTTTAGTGTGCTAATCGAAGGTCTGTCAGCCTCATTGATGTCACTAGTGTCCCTTCCGGCAATGCTATTGTGTTTGTCATTAGTGCGCGCAACATTTACTCTGTTGTCATTGATTCGACTGCGAGGTTGGTTGAAAGGGTCCAACCTGAGGGAGGTGCACCTGTAATTCCTTCTACTGTGCTCTGAGGGCCGCCAACACAATCTGGTTCTCCTGCATGAAATCTTGGAGAGCCTCATTAGTGACATCACGCACCATCTCGTCAATGTCATGCAGATCACCCTCGGTTAGGTTGATTGGGTCAATGGAAAATTTCGAGGCCTTGACCTTCTTCCGTGACCCTACCCACTCTGTTGGGTGCTGGCACTGCAGCTGTGTTGATGCGGTTCATGGGTCCGCGCCTCCTTCTTCTATTTCTACTTCCTCTGCTTCTTGCCCTTCTGAAGGCATTGTTTGGCCCTCGCCTGCCTTTGTGGCTGCTTCTTGTGTTGTTGCTGTTGTTATGGCCTTTTCCTTCTCAGCTGCTTTCTGTGTCATGTCCTGTGCTGCCCGCACTTCTACTGCTGCTATTTCCTTTGTTTTTCGGCCAACTGTGTGATGTGCAGCTTGGCCTTGTCTTTCTTCTTTTGCATTGCCAACTTCTCAATTTCTGCAATGTCTGGAGCGCGCCATTCCAACGGCCATGCCTCCAGGACATTGAAAATGGCATCGTCAGTGGCTACAAAGGGTAGCTTTGTCCATTGTTTAGTTGGGTCCTTGTGCGCCCTCATATATATGTTATGCATGTCTTCCTTAAACTCTGCAAAGCTCTATAGACAGTTGTAAACCATGGGTGACAACCATGGCTTACGGTTGATCCACATTCTGAGGTTCATCTCCATGAACACCCAAAAGATCTTGTTGTCATGTATGCTTTTAGCATCCTTCGTGGCCTAGAGCGAAGCATACTTCACGGGCTATGGTAAATCTCTGTCAATTATGGGGAATTGACTATCCTCCAGCAATTCCCAAGCTACGAGCACTATGGACAACAACAATCATGCATAGTGGAACGTTTTTCCCTATTCCTGGGCTTCATGGCAACTCTCTAAATTTTTTTTGCAAAAGAATTCAGACCAGTTAAACTAGACCCCCTCTGCGCACTACTCGGCCAGTGCGACCACCAACGCAGGTACCTCATCTGCCAGGCACTTACGCATAACTTTTCCTGCCAATATTTGGGTTGCCACGCATACTGCTTTGTCCTTGATGCTGGAGATGGTGTACGCCCTCTTCTTCTTTTCCAGCTTGTACTTTTTCTTCATGGCCTCCGCGATGGCCAAATCACTGCCCTTCCCTTTACATATGGCTGCGAGGTCCTCTCCTTTGTATGGAAGCTGGGAGACACGATGAATTAAGTTTTTTGTGATGGGGATTGGCTCCTCCATCCATAAACACCCATCATGCACCAGGAAGAGAAGTTGCCTGATGATGAAAATGGATATTGGGGCACGGTGGAAATGCGGCACCCAGAGTAGGTTCAGCAGCTCGACCTTTTCCACTCCGCGCAACCACTTCGACAGCTCTAATGTCGTCACCCCCTTGCAGTGTTCTGCTTCATGGTTTATGGTCTCAAGGTGAGTGAACTTCTCACGGTCAGCGAGGTCCCAATCTTTGAATTTCAAGCTTGGAACGCGACCTAGGTGCATGGATTCAAACATAATGCCATCTAGGAGGAGCGGGGTTTAAAGTGAGCTCTTGGTCTTGTCCAGGTCCTTGGGCACTTTGGCCTTCCCTTTTCGCGGGGGGACATAGGTGGGTAGTTTTGTCGTAGAGTGTGTAGGCTATATCCACCTCCATGCCTTCATCCTCTTCTTCTGCGATGATAATATCCTGTAAATATTCTGATTATTCATCTGTTTCTATAATGACTGCTTTCCCATTTTCCTCCATCAATAGTTTGTTGCATAGTGGGTTCTGTGGGGACGCATGTATGTGAGCTATTGGTTGTTTGTCCTTCTTGGGTCTTGGCGTGCACAGTGATTTCAGGATTTTTGCCACAATCCCAACACCTTTTGGAACATCCCCTATAGTTAGGGCCTACGCAGCCTCCTCGGCTGTCACTTCTGCTATCTCCATACCATCCTTAGTTGTTGACATTGTATCTATGCAGTTATCTATCACTCATGAATTCAGGGGCTTAATCAATGCTCGACTCACAACAATCAGGGGTTTGTTAGACCGCTCAATTTACAAGTGACCAAGTGTTATTTGCTGGGTAGCCCTTTGTATTTTATAGCACTTTTGGAATTTGAATTCAACCGTTCCCCCTAAATTTGGTTCATTAATGCTCCCTTGGCAGTAGATTTCCCGAGATTTTTCCCATAAATCACGTCTTAAATGTCTGCCACCCACTCCATTTTGCCTCAAAACAAGCATCCCATCATGAATAGTGACTTCAATGGTCACTTTCTAGCCAACCTGCATGGCAGCATAGCCCCCTGTGCACGGTCGTGGACCTTGTGACTCTTTTCTTATGTGTGCATCTCCAATATCGCACAGCCTCAGGCAGAATAGTTTATAGTCCTGCGCTCCCTTCCAACTGCTTGGAGGGAAAAGACTGTCCTTCCCTTGGAGAGTTAGGTGGTCGCACCACCTATGAAAGGTTTCATCCAATCATTCATCATGTTGCCTGGAGAATCTCTACCTTTTACTATTATGGTCGGCATCACGTACTTTATTACTTGCAATGTGCTACCCTGGTCATTATGCTTAGCAATATGCGTCCAAGCCAAGGCATCAAATTGATCAATTCGTGACAATAGGCCTTAACCCTGTCATTGTGATCGCACACACCCTACCTTACCATTATGGTCTTTTTGCCGATAAAATATTTCTTTATTTTGTCCTCCATATTCTTGACTTCCGCGTCCATAAAAACGCTTTTCTTCCTTAACCATACCCTTTCTTCTTCAAGGTTGTGGAGTCTAAGGTTTCCCTATTGAATTTCTTCCTCAAGTCCCATGCATTCTGTTTCTTTCAGCTGTGTGATCCCTTCTTTCTGGGCTTCACGAACCCTCCTATCTACTGGTGCTACTATGCGCAGACTAGGCTTTGCATGCTCCATAGGGATTACAACATTCTCTTCATACTTTAGCTTCGGAAGTGCCTATGCGGTCAGGGTTTTGCACATGGTCCGATAAGCCCAAAGAACCAGTGGTACGCGCAGGTCCCGGTTAGTTCGTTTCACATGGTGGACCATGTTCAGTGCTTCACGTACTTTCTCAAAAGATTCTACGTGCTTGGTCTTGCCATACATCTTGGTCATTGTTTGTGCCATTGTCTTTCCTGTTCCTGCTTGTCGGTCGTGTTTCCTATTGTGGGGACGGTGTGTGTTCATGCAGGTTGTGCACCATATGCTTGTACCCATTTGGAAAGGTGGGTGTGCAAGCTATCTCATCTGTCATACTCAGCTTTCATTCGCATTTGAGGTTTTCCAAACCACACGCACATCATCCTTCTGCATTCGCGCCAGTTCTTAAAACTTCTTTGATGTGTACCCTACCATCTGGTGGGCATAGCACACAGTACCCATTTTAGAGCGTCGAAACGATGTTGTTCCAGTACTTTTCTTTCAAATTTGTTCAGGAAATCATCCACCTTGCTCAACCCAATATACGTAGGTAAATCTCTTACCTATGTTGCCATGCAGCGCAACGACCTTATCATCATGTTACAATTAAGTGTGGTTACCTCGTGTAACCAGTTCTGCCAACATTCTATTTCCTCATCCGAATCTGAGGTGCAAGAGCTTTCGCACTCCCACGAGAGTTTTCCATCCGTTGTTGGATTTACCCAGTCTTTCTCCCATGCAGTTATCTTGTAGATACAATCTAGATCATCGTCGCTATCGTAGTCATGCACTGGCTTTGTGTAGCGTGATCCTTCCACAGGGTCTAAAGGTATGACTACGCGCAGTGAATTTTTCTCAAAATCATCTCACGCTTCTTTAGATTTATCACTCCATTCATGTCAGTGGCCCAATATATTCCTAGTAGCGTGGGATTGGGATTGTTGTCATCAAAAATCTCTATCACTTCGAAATTTGCTAGCGCGCTTGCACCTTCGATATCTACCATTATTCCTTGCAATCTTCCCATAGGTAGGATCTTTTGCTGGTTCGCCATTCGCAATTGAATAGGAGACCATTGCAGTGCAAGCTTGCCCATGCGCTCCCATGTCTGCTTTGGCAGGACATTCGCATCTGATCCTATATCCAAAATCACTTGATCCATTTCATATTCCCCAATCTGCACGGTCAATCTCATCTCTCTTCCTGTTCACGTTGTGTGCTTCCCGAGCTTCTGAACTACACACGGTTCTCCTAGAGTGGTTCCAACGCATCTAGTGATGAGTTCTTGCAGCCCCTTCACAGCTTTTCTATCATGCAATAGCTTTATACATGTCTCCAAAAATGTAGTGAGCATTGATGGGTCCATTTCTGGTTCCAGTTTATCTTTACTTCTTGAAGTGGAGGCATCCGCGAAGCTCTTCTTAGCTTCCACGAATGTCTCCTTAATGTGTTCTAAATCAAATTCTGGTTCCTTTGTTGGAGCCTTGTGAACCCAGGCACTCTCTTCAAGCTGCTTGCCTTTTGTCATCTCCTGTCATGATACCACTTTAGAGCATGATATTTACATTTGGGTCTTCCTCGCGGTTCATACCTTATCATTTGCAGGTTCTGAGTCGGTGGAGGTTGGAGTGCTCCTTTATCGCGCAACCTAGGTATCAGTGTGGGATAGTCCTCTGTCTCATGATCAAACTAGTTACAATATAAGCATGATGGTCTCATCAGATTTCTACAATCACGGGCATAATTCCTTGGCCCTCCGCAATTGTAACATATCAGCTGGCTGCAACCTCTTCCTAGTCCCATTCCACCTCAACCTCGTTTTTTCCTATGCCATGAACTTGTGAATCTTTCTGTCCAACCACTCTTCAATTCCTTTCTTTATCGAATTCTAGTGATATGACATCAGACATCTTTATGCAGATCATGGTCCCGACAACAGAACCATTTGTTGGCTTATTGGGGCCTGACCCAGGTTTGGAGTTAAGTTATCCAAACAAATCCCGCTACTATTGGCCGTTTCGGCAATAGTTCGTGGAGTGCAGATTGAGGTCTCACCTGAAGTAGTATGGGAGGGTGCTAGAACTAGGTTTCCACACCCTGGAGATGTCTGATGAGTTCAAGTGGTCCGCGATTTGACCCTGTGCATAGGTTTCTTTGCACACTTTCCCGTACCCTTTAGCCTAATATATTGCCTTTACGCAACCCTACCCAGGGGCTGAATGCTACGCTCTGCGTTATTACCCAAGACCTTACTGGTATTCTAATGTTAGTTGATTATCTTAGCCTACTTGTGTGCTTTAATTTATACTTAACAACATAAACCATTCATACAGGTGCGCGCAGTAAATAAATAGTATATTTGCAAATTATATCAATCATTAATTAACCCAAGAACAGATACATAGAATTATAAAAAAACTTCTCTTTATTAATTCCTTCCTCGGTTACAGACTTGACTTCGCCTGCACACTTAGGTGTAGGGGTACGTGCACTCAGCTCTAGACTACTAGGCCCCTGTGCACTCAACTGCAGAGCCTTCTCCTACCCTACGACCCAAAGACACACTTCAACTTGTGACTTAATCCCTTAGACTTTTTCCTACTTCTCCCTTCTCCTTTTTTACACTTAGAGCCTCGCTCTATTTATACAATCCCATGGTCTGTGGACCATGGATAGGTCTATCCAACTGACATTACATTACAAAAGTGGGGCAGACAACAATGTGAATCTATCATACTTTCGTGCCCCATGCCCGCAATTTGCAGAGCTTTACAACAAGATTTGGTCAAAACTTGGGCTTTGAGCCCCAAAACATGCCTTGGGGGGATTCCATGCCCAACAGACACTGTGAGTCTACAAGAAGATAAACTAGTAGTGGTTTTTGGTTCACATGTGGAGGAGGTAGATTATTCAACACTTCCTTTCTACATTTATTTATTGATTCATCATTTCCTCTTGCATAATTGTATGTTTGATTCAAGAGCTTCACATAACTTTCTGCCATTATTAGTGATGAAACAACTAAACCTACAAGTTACTAAACCTTACAGAGACCTGTATTCTTTTGATTCAAATATAGTCAAGTGTCTGGGGCTCATTAAAGATATGGTGGTGTCACTAGCCCAAATCCCAGCTAGAAGCTTGGTAATGTATATAGTGGTAGCAGATATCCCTGCAAGGTTTGGAATGTTACTATCTAGGTCATGGGGGGATAAATTGGGAGGTGTTTTGAAATTGGATTTTACTTATGTTGTCATTACCAATTTTTGGTGGAGAAGAAAGGAGGTTGTACATAGAAACAATATTTTTAAAAATAATCACAAAGAACAGAGAAAGTAATTCACCTGCATATAGCCAAGAGAAAGATGACTTTTCTTGCTTCGTGTTGCATGACAATGTAGAGTTGGCTGAAGATAACTAGAGGAAACTTAATTCAGCCAGTGTAAATACAGAGCTATGAACAGAAGGGGTATGGAAGTGCTTCTTTGATGGAGCCTATTCTAAGGAAGGAACAGGCGCTAGTTTCCTTCTGATTACACCTGGAGGTAATATGATCCCTTTTTCTTTTAAATTGGAAATTGAAGCAACAAATAATGTGGAAAAATATGAATCCTTAATCATTGCTCTGCAAACAGAAAAACAAATGGGAGTCCAGTCAATTTTTGTTTTTGGAGATTCAGAGCTGATTATAAGGCAAATAAAGAACCATTGTCAAACAAAACGCCCTAGGCTTAGGGCATACATAAATGAAGTGTGGGATTTAGTTGAGAACTTCTTTGAGGCTTTCAACATACAATTCATTCCAAGAGATGGGAACATATTAGCAGACTCTTTGGATGTGGTTGCTAGTACTTTTAGGCCTCCCATAGATCCAAAGCTAAGATATGAGGTTGAAATGAGGCACAAGCCTTCTGTTCCAGATAACATAAAACACTGGCAGATTTTTGAAGATGACCAGTAGATTAAGGAATTCTTGACTATGATTGAAGATTTTCAGGGCACAGAGATTGATCAAGATGAAGATAAAATAATAGAAGGTGCAGAAGTAAGTGGTTTGAAAAATTCTATAGTTAATCAAAAAATTATTGAATTGAAAGATAATATTCTGCCAAGGGGGCTTGTCCCAAGTAAGTGGTTTGAAAAATTCTATAATTAATCAAAAAATTATTGAATTGAAAGATAATATTCTGTCAAGGGGGCTTGTCCCAGTTGATGGTGAGCTCCAGTATTGTAGCAATAATGCTACAACTCCTGGGGCTTCCTGTCTCTCATTTTATCAACCTGGTAGTTCGTACAAACTTGGAAGCGACG
>APFE030023262.1:152017-193481 GCA_000404065.3 Pinus taeda | reverse complement strand
GTAGCGCATTAGACAGAACCGCGCACGGACTGTCTTCCACGTACCCTCTAGGTATATAGGAAGCCCCATAGCTACCTTGAAGCCTTGCCATAGATAAACTTTCGGCCGTCTTGTGGCTACAGTATACCGAGAACAACACTTGGAGAGATTACTCGCCCGTACGATAGGGTAGTTGGGTTGTACGGCTAAGGGTACGGTCGATCCTCCTTAGTTAGAGCCCTGAAACATTGGGCCGAGTACTACTGCCAGACCCTTATGTATATCGAGATCTGTAGCAATTGACACTCCTCAAGACCATAGTTCCCTTTTCTATAGGGGGATAATAGATCATCTATTCCAGATCCGTTGGTGCAAAGGAGTGCAGCCACAGAAGAAATCAGGCATTCAGATCTATTAAGATCCAGCAGATCCGCAGCAGCAGTCTATTCCGCCGCTAGATCCGCCATTCAGATCTCTCAGATCCACTAGGTCGGAGTTGTGGAGAAGGGTTCCTGTACCGGGGTATAATTTTCACAGGAATTTTGGCCGCAGTGACATTTTGAGGATTTGACAACTACAGTATTGATCAGGAAGTAGTCTGAGATCTTCCGGGGTGCTTATTGGTGATCTAGCCCATCAGAATCAGAACGACAAGCTGAGCGTGGTGGTACCATTCAATTATTAGTGAAATTTTTTTTGTGGCGGTCCCTATTTTTCATCAAGTTGGTGTATGGTAGCAACTTGAGCTCAAGCGATGGCCAATGAAAGGATGGACAAAATTGAAGAAACCATGAACTCCCTCCACAGTATGGTTAACGAATTATGTATCCATATCCTGCAAATAATCCCAAAGGATAAGGAGCAAGCCCACGAGGAGGAGTCTAATGGCAATGGATACCATGAAGGTGAGTCTAGCCACTCTCGTCATGGCTGGCACACCCTCCCACAACCCAGTCAGCGACCTACCATGTTAGATATGCATAAATTTGATGGTTCTCACCCATCGGCATGGATAGCGCAAATGGAGCAGTATTTCAAATTAAATCACATCTTAGATGATGTGACTTAGCTTATGTTGGGGAGCATGTACCTGGACAATGAAAGGTGGCAATGGTGGGAATGGCATCAACGTCGCAGTGGAGCTTTTAGGACTTGGAACCAATTTACAAAAGCTCTTCAAGACCGCTTTGACCAGGAATCCTCTTTTTTGGGTCGTCTTACTAAGCTCCGACAAACTGGCACAGTGGAGGAATATATTAAAGCTTTTGAATCCTTAGCCTTCCATACTTGGGGTCTCTCAGATGCGTTTTACACGGAATGTTTTATCAGCGGTCTTAAAGAAGCTATTAAATCCCAAGTCCTACTGCACCACCCTCCCTCATGGACGGAGGCTTGCAAGGTAGCTCGTAACATGGAACATGCATTAGCAGCCCAATACAGTCGCCTAAATTTCTTCGCTAAAGGTCGACCTCCACAGGCTCACAACACGACTCAAACACTTAAGGTCCGAAAGGTGTCACCGATGGAAATGGAAGAAAGGAGAAAGCAAGGCCTATGTTATTACTGTGATGAAAAATACTCCCCAGGTCATAAATGCAAGGAGCCCAAATTTTTTCAAATTGATGCCACTGACTACAGCTCAACAAAAGAAGATCCACCACTGGAGGAACATGAGCCGCTAGAGGAAGACAACCAATAGGACAATGTCTCTGATGAACCAGTTATTTCGTTGCATGCTTTGGGAGGGATTTCTTCCCCTCAAACTCTCAAAATTAGAGCGCTTATTAAACATCGCCCAGTCGTAGTCTTGATTGATAGTGGAAGTACACATAATTTCATCCATCAAAAAGTCACAGAAACAATGCATTGTTTTGTACGAGAAATTTCTAACTTCCAAGTTCAAATTGCGGATGGAGGCACAATGAAATGTGAATGCCGTTGTGAAAATGTCAAACTTCAAATGGGGGATTATTAGTTGAAAACCCACATGTTTGCCATATACATGGGGGGTTGCGACATTGTCCTCAGCGTTGAATGGCTCCGCACTCTTGGGCCAATCACAATGGATTTCCACGAGTTGTATATGAGTTTTAAGCAGAACAACCACACACATACCCTCCATGGACTCTAGGCGGGAGCCCCCTCTATCATCAGCTCGCATAGGATGGAAAAAATGTTAAAAAAGGGCAATCATGGAGTTGTAGCTCAATTTAATGCCATCCAGGTAGTCGAAACCAAGCTGTCGCCAATTCATCCTGAGATGCAAGAGATTTTAAATAACCATATGCTGGTCTTCGACAAGCCTCAAGGGCTTCCACCCTCGCGAGGGGAACATGATCATAGCATCACCTTGGTTCCAGGGGCCCAACCCCCAAATGTGCGCCCATATAGATATCCGTTCATCCAAAAGAATGAAATAGAAAAAATCATCAAGGAACTTTTGGAAGCCGATATCATTCATCCCAGCATCAGTCCTTATTCATCTCCAATGGTCATAGTGCTCAAGAATGATGGGGAGTGGCGGATGTGTCCTGACTTCAGGGCCCTCAATAAGTTGACAGTCAAAGATGAATTTCCCATCCTGGTGGTTGATGATTTGCTGGATGAACTCAATGGGGCTCAATTTTTCACGAAGCTGGATCTTCGCTCAGGCTACCACCAAATTCGCATGAAGGAAGTCGACATCCCCAAGACTGCTTTCAGAACTCATGAAGGCCACTATGAATTCCTGGTCATGCCATTTGGTCTTTGTAATGCCCCCTCTACTTTTCAGAGCCATATGAACCACATTCTCAAACCATATCTCAGGAAATTTGTCCTTGTCTTCTTCGATGAAATCCTCATCTATAGTTGCACTTGGGAAGCACATCTTCAGCATGTAGATCTCCTCTTGCAACTGCTACGCAATCATAAATTATTCGTGAAGATGTACAAGTGTTCATTTGGCATGACCGAGGTGGAGTATTTGGGCCACATTGTGGGGCGTGAAGGTGTCAAGGTGGACCCCAAAAAGATCCAAGCAATGCAGGAATAGCCTCAACCTAAGACCTTGAAGAGCTTGCGAGGATTTTTGGGTCTCACAGGCTATTATCGTAAATTTGTCCGCAACTATGGTCGCATAGCAAAGCCCCTCACCCAACTCCTAAATAAAAATTCATTCGTCTGGAATGAGGAAGCAAAAAAGGCTTTTACAGCTCTAAAAAATGCCATGTGTTCCACTCCAGTTTTAGAACTACCTGACTTCACCAAATCTTTTGTCATTGAATGTGATGCTTCGGGGACAGGTATTGGGGCAGTTTTAATGCAGGAAGGGCGACCGTTGGCCTTCAAAAGCCAGCAACTCAGTGGGAAGAATCAGGGCCAATTTACATACGAGAAGGGAATGATGGCCATATTACATGCAGTCGACACCTAGCGACCTTATTTATTGGGGTGACATTTCCAGATCCGCACAGATCATCACAGTCTTAAATATTTTTTGGAGCAACGCCTATCCTCCCCACAACAAAATAAATGGCTAGCCAAAATGTTGGGATATGATTATGAGATCATTTACAAGAAAGGGAAAGACAATAGTGTAGCAGATGCATTAGCTCACCAATTTGAGGAGGAAAGTACCCTGCTAGCTATTTCCCTCCCCATTCCAGAATGGATTGAAGAAGCTCGCAGAGAATGGTTTTCACACCCAAGGCTCTCCCAACTCATTTCTCAATTGCAGGCAGATCCAAATTCCACCAAGGGCTAGTCGTGGCAGGATGATATTCTTCGCTACAAGGACAGAGTCGTAATATCACCAGTATCCACCTTCAAAAGTCGCATTTTGGAAAAGATGCACTCATCTCCCATTGCAGGACATTCGGGCTTTCAGAAGACGTATGCTCGTACCAGAAGATCATTTTTCTGGAGAGGCATGAAAAAGGACATCCTTACCTTCGTAATCGAATGTGATGTCTGTCAACGCCACAAAGGGGAAACCGTCAACACACCTGGCACATTTCAACCATTGCCCATTTCGGCATCAATTTGGACGGAAGTTTCTATGGATTTCATTACAGGTCTTCCAAAATTAGGGAACAAGTCAGTCATCATGGTGTTGTGGACCGATTGTCAAATTATGCTCATTTCTGCGCTCTTCCCCACACGTTTACACCAACCTTGGTTGCTCAAACTTTCATGGATCAGATCTTCAAATTGCATGGCATGCCTATTTCTATTGTGTCCGACCGCGACCCGATCTTCACTAGTAATTTTTGGCAGGAACTCTTCATAATACAAGGCACTCAACTAAAACTCAGTACTTCCTATCATCCGCAAACAGATGGTCAAACCGAAGCCGTCAACAAATGTCTAAAAACCTACCTTAGGTGTTTCACTTCAGAAAAACAACACCTTTGGGTACAGTGGCTACCTCTGGCTGAATGGTGGTATAACACCAACTATCATGCCACCACCAAAATGACTCCCTATGAAGCAGTATATGGTCAACTCCCGCCTTCACCTACTTCATATCTCAAGGGATGCTCAAAAGTCCAAGTAGTGGATCAACTCCTACAACACCGCGCAACTATGCTCGCCCATGTTCGAGAGAATCTTCATCAAGCTCAGAACTGCATGAAGCAACAGGTAGACCAACATCGCTCAGAATGCCAATTTCAAGAAGGGGATCAGGTCTTTTTATGGCTCCAACCATATAAGAAAACATCACTCAAAGACAAGGGATGTCAGAAACTCTCTCCCAAATTCTACGGACCATATCAAGTCCTTCAACGCATTGGAGAAGTGGCCTACAAGTTGTCTTTGCCACCTATGGCAAAAATCCATCCAGTTTTTCATGTCTCATGCCTCAAGAAAGTGATTGGGAACAATTGCAGAATTCAAACTAGTCTACCAGAATTGGATGAAGAAGGATCCATCTGGCTTCAACCAGAACAGGTCCTCGACACACGAGTCAAGAAACTGCGCGGCCGCATGATTAAGGAAGTCCTAGTCAAATGGAAAGACACCTCTCTAGAAGATGCAACTTGGGAGCTAGCCACTATTCTGCAGCAGTTTCCACAGCTTCATCCTTGAGGACAAGGCTAGTCTTAAGGGGGTGGGCATGTTAGGGTCCCACCCTAAGCCCCTTATCTATGTAATGGGACCACGTCATAGTTAAGAGTCAATAAAGCCCATATTAATAATTGTAAGTGGTTAATACGCAATTAATAAAGGAACCACAGTTAGTTGCAAATGGGCCGAAGGTATTAGTAATAAGCGGTATTGACCCGTGGTATTACTTGTAGGAGTCATATATAAAGGATAGTAACTCCCTACGAGGAGCATCGTGTCTTATTTTTGTAATCGAGCTATGCTCTATTGGAGGTTGCCCACTCGAAGAAGCAAGTGAACATTACTCTCTGAATAATAAAGTCTTCGCTATTCTATGTTCTGGATATCTTTTCTTCTCATATTCTGTGTTATCGGTCTCTTTTCTTCGCATATTCTGTATTTGGGTATCATTTGCAGGTTAAGAAGCATAACAATAATACTCCACAAGAGGTATGGACTGGTAAGAAACCCTCTCTTTCACATCTGAGGATATTTGGATGTGATGCATATGTACATTTTCCAAAGGAGAAACGAACCAAGTTGGATAGTAAATCTGAAAAGTGCATCTTTATTGGGTATAAGGATGGTTTAAAGGGTTATAAGCTTTGGAAACCAATAACAAGGAAGGTTGTGTATAGCTGAGATGTGGTGTTCAGAGAGGTTAAAGATGTTATTAAACATGAATTCCAACCAATGGAACCTGAGAAGATAGAGTTTGATCTAAAGGAGAAAGAATTAGACTCTACAGCAGAGGAGGAATCAGAAGATGAAGGGCCAAAAACTCCAGGTGTGAGAAGATCAGTTCAAGAAAGAAGGTAGCCAGAAAGGTACAGTCCATCTGCTTTCTATTCAAATTTTGCTTTATCTATTACTAATGATGATCCTAGAACTGTGAAGGAAGCAGTAGATTCAGAGGATGGAAAACTTTGGAAAGAGGCCATGGTTGATGAAATGACATGTTTGCACAAAAATGAGGCTTGGGATATGGTGGAGTTGTCGGCTAGAAGAAACCCATTGGCAGCAAATGGGTGTTCAAGAAGAAGACAAATGCAGAAGGAAAGGTGGAGAAATACAAAGCTCAGTTGGTAGCAAAAGGTTATTCCCAAGTGCCAATAATTGATTTTGGTGATATTTTTTCTCCTGTTGAGAAGGTAACTTCTATTAGATTGCTTTTATCTGTTTCTACTGCTTTTGATTTTGAGGTAGAACAGATGGATGTGAAGACAACATTTCTTCATGGGGATCTAGAAGAGGAGATCTACATGAAGAAACCTGAAGGCTTTGCGGTGAAGGGTAAGAAAGAACTGGCATGCAAGTTAAAGAAGTCTCTATATGGGTTAAAACAGTCACCAAGGATGTGGTATCAGAAATTTGATACATTTATACGGGGACTTGGCTTCACCAGAAGCAAAGCAGATCATTGTGTGTATTTTAAATTAATTGGTGACCGTGTTATTTATCTAGTCTTGTATGTGGATGATATGTTGTTGGTTGGAAATGACAAAGAAATTATCCAGGATTTGAAGACCCAATTGTCCTCCAAATTCGACATGAAAGATCTCGGTGCTGCAAACTATATTTTGGGCATGGAAATTAAAAGAGATCAGACAAAGAGGAAGCTCTAGTTAAACTAGAGGAAGTATGTCGAGACAATATTACAGAGGTTTAATATGCAGGATAGTAAACTGGTGAAGGTTCCTATTCATGTAGGTGTAAAGTTATCAGTTGAACAGTGTCCCAAGACACAAGAAGAGGAAGAGGACATGTTCCATGGTCCATATGCAAGTGCAGTCGGTAGCTTGATGTATGTGATGGTCTATACTAGACCAGACATTGCACATGTAGTGGGAGTATTGAGCAAGTTTATGTCAAAACCAAGGAAGGAGCACTGGACAACAGTGAAGTTGGTTTTCACGTATTTGCGTGGCACTAGTGATTATGGTTTGTGCTATCATGGAAGGCCAGGATTAGACAGAGTGTTGGATATTCATGACTTTGTTGATGTAGATTGGGCTAGAGATCTGGATCAAAGAAGATATACAAGTGGGTATGTGTTTAACCTATTTGGAGGTGTAGTCAGTTGGATGAGTAAGAAACAATCTATAGTGGCACTATCAACTATAGAGGCAAAATACATGGCAGCCACTCATGCAAGCAAGGAAGCAGTTTGGTTGCAGAGATTGTGTTTAAATATGGGGTTAGTACAAGGAGATATAAGGATAGATTGTGACAGCCAAAGTGCAATTTTCTTGGCAAATAACCCTGCATATCATTCAAAGACAAAGCACATTGATGTTCAATATCACTTTGTGAGGGATATGATAGAAGACAAAAAGGTGTTGTTGGTAAAGGTGGACACTTTGAAGAATACTGCAGATGCATTGACAAAATCTGTGAGCTTTGAGAAATTCTCTTGGTGTAGAGAAATAATGGGTGTTGCAGGTCTAGATAAATGACTAAGCTCTCTTGTGGCCTCCTGTGGAAACAAAACAACAAGTGGGAGAATGTTGGGTTGTGTTATATTATTTCCACGACTAGCCCACATAGTTAACTAGGGGGTTAGAAGGGGGACGGAGCCCCCCCTTTGTTGTTCTGATTGCATAGCAGGGGGTTTGAGGGTGCAGGTAACCCCACTCTATGGGGTCCAGGGAAGCACCCCAGAAAATTTTGGTTTTGAACCCTATGTTAGATTGGGTGGACCTACCTATGGTTTTATGCATGATTTTCGCACATGGTTTTGGACGCGATGGTTTTTGATCCATGGTTTTGGACATGATGGTTTTCAGTCCATGGTATTGGATGCCTCAACATGTATAAATATGTATTGTAACATTGAAAGGAACATAATGAAAAATCAAGCTGGTAATCCCAGTTTTGGGATCCAGGGGAAAATCTCTATGTATATGGGTTTTATGTGTTATGTTCTCGCATTGTTTATTTTCAATGTTTTAGAATTCGTATGCATGTAATTTCTGTACAGGGTTAAAACCTACAAGTCAGGCCAACCTTGGCCCAGATTCTGCCTTCACCAAGGCTACATTGCGCAATATGGGGAAGGAAGACTCACCTTCCTCTCTAGAAATGTGCATTCCTATGCAGCACTGGCCTCCAAGGCTATTTTGTGCATTTATGGAGGACAGTGGCTGCTTGGCCCAATAAATTGCACAAATTTGTCCTTGGGCCAGTAGTCCTTCCCTGCTAGGATTGCGCATTGTGGAATACCAACATCTAGCTGCTTGACTGGAGTGTGCATTTCGCAAATCCAGTAGGCAGTCCTACCTCCCAGACAATGCAGGCCGCCTTTTGCGCAGTTCTGGTAGCCAGTCACCCAACCTCCCAGTAAAATTTACACAATCTTTCTCATCAATTTCCAAGGTATGTGTTGTGTACTTCCCAGGATTTTCTTTGTTTCCATTGACATATTTCTTGCCATGCATGCGGCTTGTTTCCAGATCTTTCTGGTGTTCATCTGTCTCAATGGCTTCCAAGAGAATAGGATCACAGGACATTGATGGAGTTGCATCTGGCGCAACAGTTGAGTAGGTGTCCTCTAGTCTACGGATCTATGAAGATACGAAGTTGTATATAGACAAGGAAATCAAACTGAAGTGGAAAGAGGTTAATGAAACATTCATAGGAACTTTTGGGGAATACCTCAAAGAATGTCAGGTGTACGTGAACATTCACAATTCTAACTTGTACCAAATTGCATGTAGACACCCCATGTTCCCATGTGCGGACATTATTCACTAGATCATCTCTCACACTGATCCCGAGACAATGACCTTGAGCAGTGTGAGTGGGACAAAGCTTGAAACCTTTTGGGCATGATATTATGATGAGATGTATAAGATGTTAGAGCCCATGACTATCATGATTCCTCCATTCAGCTTGCCCAGCAGCAGAGGTAACTCCAGAGACATTCTGAAGGATTGGGTAAAGGAGCTAGCTCATTTTAGGATGACACCCAACCATATCTACAAGACAAAGATATTGAGGATGGCATACCAATACTTAGTCATATTCACATTGTTATCACAAAATCAACCCCTAACAGGCTACTGATCAGGTATACCTTGAGTAACTGTTTCAAACCTACTTTTGGCTGAGGCTTAGCCTCCCCAACCTGAGAGGGTTGTCTCACAAGATTAAAGATTTTGATAATGAGTAAGATGGCTAACTCTACAAAACAAATGAACAAGTGTAAATGGTTGAAACACAATTAGAAAATATTCATTGGGCTTATGGAGTCAAATATACTTTAGTATGACAGTAATGTAGCTTTACATATAAGTCAGGGCATCTAGAATTCAACACATAGAGAATACATCAGAGACATATAGGACCACACAGTTTATAAATGTATGAAGGAAGTTAGAGCACAATCAGCGATTTCTAAGTAATCACACATTCATACCACTGTAGATAATGAGAAGAGGACAATACAAGACATTCTGAACATTGAATTCCTTCTGATTCCTGAGAAGTAAAGCCAAATACTTTATTACTTAAAACAGAGTATTACACAAAGCACAATATGAGGATTTCTCTGAAAATTTCCAACCCTTGATGTATTGCATTTTCTCCTATATATAGATCTCTTTACATAACTCAGATTCCTCCTCCAGCATGAGGGGAATTCAAATTCTTCCTACTATGACACCTATTGATACTTAAAACTAACCATTAAATGTAATTGACTGTTGACTAGCAGTTCTAGAGACTTAAAACAATTAGGAGTATAACTCCTCATCATGTTGATAGTAGCATTGATTAAAATCCAAGCTCGTTCTCTGAAAAATGGACTTCTTCAGCTTAGCTGTGGTGATGGTTTGAAACTGCCTACTAACCTTTGATGCCTCATCCCTGTACTGTTCCTGGAAATTAGGAATCTGCTCCTGTTTTTCTGCTTTTGGCCTCCACAAGGATATTCGAAATCAATTATCTCTTTTTTTTCTTAATTGCATAAAAATGCATTGGATTATCTTGTTTTCCATACACGGTAGACCTAGCTCATATACACGTGTTAAGACAACTTCTTTAATGGTGCCCTAAGCATTATGAATCAATACTAGCTATGAAATAATGACCATTTTCGTAGCATAGAGCTTAGAGTTCATGGATGTCCTTCCTCTACTTGTTTTGGCCTTGCTGGATATTTACACTTTGTAAATGATCCTTTTCAGAAATTCCTCTTCAAAAAGATTTCCCTTTGTCTCTCAAAATTGGTCCATCAAATCATAATATGCAGCTAAAGCAGTTTCATAGCGCGCTACAAAACTGTTGTGCATTAGGAATCACCTACAACAGTTTCGTAGCGCGCTATGAAACTGCAGTGTAATTTCAAAAACACAATTTCAAGACCAAAATTTAACTTTCTTGAGTCTTTATTTTTCTTGAAATGACTTTTCCATCTGTCATGAAGATGTTCAAAACTGAATGTATAGACACCATTCTTCAAGGTAAACTTTAAAAGGTAATCTATCAAAATTTAGGACTTAGCCTTACTTGCTGTGTGATTTTTTTTAGCTAAGGATGTCCTTCACGCTGGCTTAGTTGTATCTTCAGATCTTCGATTTTCCTCTTCATAATTTTGGTTCTAGCTCTCAGTTTTGCATTGACCCTTCTGATGTATCTTGCCTCTTTTATTGCAGGGAGTATCTAGGTGTAGTATTGAGCATGACAATTGACCACTTCGGGTATTGTAATCATTTTATCTTCCCACAGAGCCTCCATTTTATTAAAATAAGCTTCCTTGATTGCATGTTTCCTTGAGGTTCTTCTTAGTTTGACAATTTCAAGATTTGCTGACTTCAATTTCTTTTCCAATTCTTCAAAACTACATTCCTCTTGTTGAGAGATAATTGCCTTACCTATATCGTTTTTATGCAGTTGTGATGATGTTTCTGATGAAGCCATAGGTCTTTCATGAGATATTTTTACCTCCCCTGTTTCGCTTACTTCTGGTAGTGCCTCTTGTATCTCTCTTGAACGCCTTGTCATAGATCTTCTTGGCTTAAAAACAAATTCAGAGACTTGATCATCAAATTCGAGATTTTTAGAGGTTTTGGCCCTTTTTTGTTTGCCTTCACCTGTTTCTATCAAGTCTGCTTGAACCAGAGGAGATTCTTCAATGTAAAATGCTTGAAGCAAATCATTCAGACTTCCTTTTGAAACCAGGGTTGCCTCAGTAACCACTGTCTTGCCTTTTTCTTTAGCTAATTGGCTCCTGGTTACTCTTCTTTGGACCATTTCACTGTGGATTGTTCTTGTACCCCTTCTTTGATCTGATCTTTCCCTTTTTGTTCCTGTTGGGGTGTGTCTCGGATTACTGGTGGTCTTCTAGGCTCCTTTACCCGTTTCCTAGCTTTCAACTTCACGAATCTCCTTGATCTTGTTTCTGCATGATGACTAACTGTTGGTGGAGAAATCTTCGTAGCCTAAGGACTGAGACCAGTTTCATCCTTGAAGCCAGACATAAACATGAACATGGACCACTCCCAATCTATTTTCTGGAGCTCATGAAAAATGATCAACTTGACTAAGCCATGATGAAACAACGAGGTCTCACAGGCTTCCTTCTTCAATTGAACCTTGTCACACATTTTGCCTAAGCTACGAAACAAATAGAAACGAAAATCAAGAGATATCTTTCTAGTGAAATGAAGCAGAAGCTTGAAGTGATAAGAATACACCTTATGATACCTCCCCTCATAGGCGAAGTATCTTTGTATGCAGGTAAGTAAATTGGCATATGAATCTTTGACAAAACTCCTAGGCACTGATTTGTTTAAGTCTGAATCAATGAACTCTGGCTTCAAAAATTCCTTGCATGGAGTCATATAAAACTTGCAATTTTTAAACCACCTCTCCTGTCCCCTTGGAATTTTAGTGACTGCAGATATAACCTCTGGAGAGATGGGTAATTCGAGCACCCCAACTTCGAATTCAATCCTGTGAAATTTAAATAAAATTCCCTGGCGACTTGCATATGGCCTCCTTGAAGTTTCTCACAAAATCTACAACAACCAACCTATTCGAAGGCTCTTTCAACTTCTTTGTCTTTTAGGATAATATATAGGCCTTCAGGTTCGTTCCTCAGACACCTTCCTAACCGATGATCTTTCCTTTCTGTAGACCCCTCCATGGAATTCCTGCAAAGTTAAGATTAAAGCTTGCACCGTCTTAATCTCGAACACTGCCTCACTTGAAATGGATAAGGAAAGCTACCTCACTTGATCTTCAAAGAATTCTAACTGAACACCTGTCAATTTTCTCCTCATGCATGAACCCAAACATAATCATGACTGTGAATACTTGGCTCCTTTTTTAAACTTGCAACTTGAGCATACCAAGACACCTAACGACCCTACTGATGAGAATAAGCGGTTGAATGTGATAGGAAAAGTGTATGGGCTGACAACTGATGATGTAAAAAAATAACGAATTTTGATAGATTTGGCAGTTGGATGAGATTTTCTACGAATCTGCACAAATCCCCGATTTCATAGCGTAGCCAGTGCAAATTCTGGGTTTTGCACTACGAAAAATCCTAGATAGTTTCGTAGCGCATAAGAACCTTAAAACAAATTTGATACATGGAATCTATGTGTGTTGTAGGACCATTGATGGGCAAGAACGGAGTGTTGACCCTATTTGACCATACCAACAAGACTCTTTTCTAGAACTTAGACACTAAAGAAACCATGGAAAGACTAGACCAAGACTAACACCAACCTTTTGGAATAAAACTAATGCTCAGAATTTAGAAGTCATTTCTTAAGTGATAACGCACATGTCAACTGTGTGGCCAAACAAGCACTAAAACCTTTCCTCGGAGTTGGTTGATCACATTGGACTAACTAGCTAGAGAAGGAATACCATGCAACTGGTCCAACATAATGGCTCATTAGCTAAAGGAACAAGTCACAGAGGCTCGACAATCACCCAAGGGTATGCATGCAGAGATTTATATGTTCACCTACATCCTAGATGCAGTCTGTGCTCGACATGAGTTCCTGGGCTTGGGGTGGGCATGGTCACCTACGGACACTGTTGTGAACATGTATTTCAAGTTGTTGTGTGAATGCAGCTTCCGAGGAGTAATCATACGGATGTCCAACCATTTTTTCACCCCAGTATACAAGATGATATTCGAACAGGATCCACCCTGCATTTCAAAGGAAATAATGGAGGCATCGTTAGGAATTGCATATTGGTATGTCTCACCATCTGGCACTATCATTTGAATGTTCAGTGCAGAGAAGCCTTCGCATGTTCTACCAAAGTTTGCCTTGGACGTACTGGTCATGTAGGAAGTAGCTTATCACATCTCAGCAGGATTGATAGCTAGACAACAGTAGAAGAAGAAGACACCTTGTCCCACTCTTCCATTGTGAATTGGGTTATATGAGATCCGAAGTATCAAGCAAGTGGATGTCAAAGTAGAACAGATGAAGAAGTAACTATTTGACCTCTGAAGCTTCAACATGTATGATCCACATTGCATTGTGAAGGATCACTACATGAGAGTTTAATTCAACTGGATCCATGGGAAATTTCATTAGGCCAAGGAAGACTCATGGAGGTATTGCTGCAATTCCTCCAAACCCAATGAACAGGTCGGCTTCACCGTAGAGTGGTTAGCAAAGCAGCATGAAGCAGCATCACAGAGAGCACCAACATTAGTAGCAGTAGCAACAACAACAGAGGCAGTAGAGCCAAGCATACCTATGAATGACAAAGGGAAGAGGAATATTTTTGACCGCAGGGAGGAGGAGCAAACATACAAGTTTTAAGCAGATCCAATTGTAGAGAAAGCAACTATGGATATTTAAGAAAAGATGCAGAAGCGTGACAAGTGCATCACATGAAGGAAGAGGGATAAGAAGAGAATGGAAGAAGTAGAGAAGGAGTTTCATGAGCTAAGGGAGAAACTCCGTTAAGAACAAGAGTTGCGCCAACAGGAGAAGGAAGTGCAGCAGCAACAGACACAGCAGGGAGCACATCATGTGTTGACAGATGAAGCAACACCCATACAAGTATTTGATTCATCTGAACAACTGATATCAGGCCAATAGTGTGAACCATCATAGGGGCAAGAATTTACTCATGAGATAGAATAGGCACTTCAATAATTGGATGCAGACATGGGGCAGCAGGAGTTGGAATAGGACAACGACCTCATGCCTCACCACAAAGTGGTCAACTCACCCACTTCAATGCATCCATATGATGAGCAAGTCTCGAATGACCAAGGATGCACTGGGATCCTTGGTGGGTAGACAAAAGCAAAGGTGCACAACATCTCCTTTGATGAATCTCATCACAGAGTTATGTAGTCTCACAGAGTAGCGACTGTAGAGAACCAAACATCTCCTGCACAAGTTGAAGAACAAGTGATTGTGACTGATGTGCACAAGCATCCAACTGCTTTGGATGATGCAATTAGAGTATACAATGAAGCCACTAGCTCAAGTGTTTGTTTCCTCACAGCTGAGAATGAGCGAATGGAAAAGGAACTATAGGTGTCCAAGCTAGGAGGAGACTTGGTGACAATTTTTGCCTGAGCTGAACTGAAGAAGGCAATACTATATGAAATATCGTCCCTTGACATATTTATGTGAGCATTGTACTCCATGTTTGGTACTGTGCACCAAGCAGTCATCCATCTCCATAGATGGTAGTAACGATGTGTAAGAAGAGCACACATCTTGAAGAAAATACATGTTGTTGTTGATAACATGCAAGTATGGATGATGAAGTACAAGGGAGCCCCACTTCACTTGCCAAAGATGATGAGGGCCAATGCAGTTGAGTTGCAAGCACGTATCCGAAGTCAGATTCGGAACTTTGAAGACCTACTGCAGCTCATCGCTAGAATATAGGCTTCCCATGCACGAGTATTCAAGAGCATGGATGTTATAGTGCACACTCATGTGATCCCATCACTTGGGACTCTCACCCAGGTGAAGACAAAGAAGTAGGTTCGACAGGAGCTTGACTTGTACTTCAACGAGTTGATGCGTACTGCCACCAGCCCAAACCATCCTATCAGTTCAAACATCATGCATAGTTACATTGCTGGTCTAGCCACATTGAAGACAATGATGCACATGATTTCAGATGAGTTGGACAGAGGGGCCCGAGCAGTGTACTTGGATGCTATGGAGGCAAGGTTTAGGTTTTAGATAGATGTCATAGTGGAACACACATACACTATCAAGGACTACCAATCTTGGAATCAATATGTTACTATTGATCATCATGAGGATGTCGAGCAGTTGTACTTCTATAGTTGTCTAAGTTAGAATGATGTCTAGTTTGGCTTGTTCAAGCCACTGTACACATGGGTACATGTGAATTGCAATTTTGAGTCATGTCAAGTGTAAGTCAAGTCTTAATAGTGGATGTAACATTCATAGAGTAGGTGAAGAGTCATGAGGGTAGTTGAATGGTCACAAAGTGGAATGTCAAGGGTCACCCCACCCTTTGCTATAAATAATCCCTCATAACTCATTGTATAGGCTATTGGTCAGCCAAGCTTCTATTAAGACTATCTTGAAGAAAGCTTGGACAATATTGTAACATGCCTTGGCTTCTCCACTGCATGGAGCTAGTACATCTCTTTGAAAGAGTAGGCAGATGTGGTTGTAACATTTCACTAATGGAGCTAGCAAGTTTACATGGATGTATTGTATGATTGGAACTTACACTTCTTTATATAATAAGAGCCAATACATTTTCATGCATATGTTGTTATTGTAGTTGGACTGTTTCAGTTGCCTTAATGATATATGTTGTTTAACTTACGTATTTGTGTATGAACTGATTCATATGCAATATAGGAATCTTGTTGCAAATGTGTTGTTGGTTTAACCATCACTTTGGATTGTCGATGGTTCTTCTTTCCAGCTTGTGATGCATCTTCGCTCGTTTGTTCCCTTCCCAGCTAAGTATCGATACATGTTTTCGAGGGGCACACTCATCCCAACCTCTTTGTGTTAGAACCACTTATGCATCTTCCTTGACTCACTGTAGTGGTCACACCCTTGCTACTGACAAAGTTATCTTACTTGCCTCTATGCGACATCACAGTCAAGGCATTACCTTACGAGCCACTGCTAGGACTCTTACACCAAATGGTCTGAGGTCTAATTAGGACTTCTTACCTGGGAGATCCCCTTGAAATGTTGGCGAGTCTAGCATCACCAACATTTCTGGTGCTAGAAGGAGGGCCTAATGACAAGTTGTGTCCTCTCATCTAGTTTTGAACCTTCGAACATCTTTCATGAAGTCTTGCACTCTTATTCCCCCGCGGTATGTTTCGAATCGTGAAGATGTCTCCATCATGGGGAAGCTTTTCAATCTCTTGTCCACTCACACATATGATGGTGAAGGTGAAGTGGCCTAGCCTGAGCACTTACATAACTTTCTTTCTATACTTCATGAGGAAGATGAATTGTTTGACGAATAGGCAGATTTGCTTCTTGCATACACACTTTGCGAATCTCCATTTCGTTGGGTGCTCAACCTACTGTCTAACACCGTGCACTCATTTGAGCACTTATGTGATCTCATTGAAGACACATTCTATCATTTTGATCTAGACCATCTTGACTGAAAATTGTTACAACAACGGAGGTCTCCCCATGAATCAGTTATTGATTTTTGGAAAAGCTTCCATGACTTGCAGTTTCAAGCTCCAAGGAGCTAGATGAAATTTTCTTATCTTTGGGACCACTTCGAATATTGCCTTAAGAAATCATCCTGTCCCAAGCTAAAGCTTGAAACCAAGCCTCGCTCAGCATTCTTCATTGATGGAGCTACACAATCTCATGTAGATGAGGACACTTTCTCAACTAACTGTCCACCTTCCTCTCATTCCATAGCTCCACCACTGCCAAGTGATGCTGAAGAGCATACTAACACATATGTTCATCCTTCACAGTGTCCCAACATCACTTCACTCAATTTTCGCACAGATTTGGTTGTGAGTCCTTCAAGTTCTCATATGCATGCTTGTCTATAACCTTCGTCTTCACACTCGGGTGTTCCTTTGAATGATGTTCTCTTGTGTTCGTCCATTATGGGCTCTTCATTTGTTGTGAATAAGGAGAAACCCATTGACAGAGTTGGTGTTGCACAAAAAAAATGTGTTGTCATTCATGAAGAGTATGAGTGGGAGCTTGAACATCAACACTTAGTGAAGGATGACTCCATTTTGTTCTAGCCCCCTCCGTTCTTTCCTAACCTCTTTGGTGAACCTACCATCCATGATTTTGCATGCGTGTCTTCATCCACGGATTCACCCATTGTTGCTCACTCACAGGACTCACTGGATGTTATTCCATCATTCGACAATGGAGGAGATAAGTAACTCATTGAATATCCACTTGATCCTTCATCTATATTTTCCAGAAACACAGAGGATGAGCTTGTTCGCTTTTGATCTACCCCTCTGTTTGATGTCTCAGATCATGAGGATGTTGAAGGATTCATTGATTTTTTTATCGTGGTGGTTGTGATCCATTTACTTCCACTTTTTATCATGATCATGACTCTATCGTAGTTGATATTTTGAAGCCACCAGTTTATGATGATATATCTGATGATGAAGTTGAAACACCCAAGACTGTTGAGGCACTTCAGCCTGAGCTAATGGTTATGTCAGGTCCTCACTCCCTTGAGGTTAGTCTCACTTTTGATCATGAAATTGTTCAATCACCCAAGGTTCCTCATCACTCATCTGTATGCATTGAAGATCCATTTCACACACAGATTGCACTTCTTCCACTCAAACTGCACGATCCCATTGCTCATGCATTGGAGGAGTCTTACGTTGCAAGCACTCATTCGCGACACAAGTTCTCTTTTTTTCTTTCATTTTCTTGCATGTCACAGTCAAGAGTGTGCTTATGCTTCAAAGTTGCATGTAGTGTCACCCGGCACCATGATAAGTCCACAGACTGGTCGTCATGCCCATGCACTCACTTATGTCCCGTGGGCACTTTGAAACACAAAGTGTGGCTCTCTTCATTATTATATCTTTCTTACTCGCTAGTTCGCACAATCGGGTTGCTCGTGGACCAAATCTTCACCAACATGGGTCTACCAATGCACTGGTGGCTGCATTGGAAATATCACTTCACGTGATTAGACCCATGGACCGTTAATGTAGGAGTAGGAGTAGTGTTTTCTTTCATTTGTTTGCTTGCATGCTCGCTTTCTTACATGCTTTGTTTGCTTGTTTGTTTGCTTTCTTGTTTGCTTACTTGCTTTTCTTTCACTTTCGCTTCTTCTTTTGCTTTGCTTTGATGTTTGTTAGTTTGTTTCTCTTGTTTTTAGGTTAGTCTTGCATGAAACCATGTATGACTCTTGAAGAAAGCTAGGTAAAGTAAAAGAGGGCTTGTACAACTATCACTACTTGGTTATCTATCATCTTGCCTCTGTATGACGAGTTTGTTACTCTTAGTCCATGATACGTCAAAGGAAAATACGTACTATTCCAGGTGAACCTTGGTGATAACACAACGCTTGTGCGCCAACCAGTGTCACCTTCTCTAGTCAGTTGCTTTTGGGTTAACCCTTGTCTGCTCAATCAAGTAGAGTAAGGTAAGGGGGAACACCTGAACAAGCACGTCAGAGATACAATAAACTACTTCTCTGTTGGAACAACCTCTTCTACTCTTGTTGGGCAGCGGATCACTCGTATAACAGTTTTGGGGCTTAAAGCCCACACTTTTGGGTATTGGCATTGTAAAAGATTCATGAAGTGTGCAGAGCATGAATTGTAATGAGTCAAGTCTAAGGGTAGTCCGCCCTAAAATAGTGTAAATTAATCTAGAACGAGTCGGCCTACCCATGGTCCGCAGACCATGGGAATGTATAAATAAGAGCGAGGCTCTAAGTGTAAAAGGTATCTTGTTGTGATGTAAGAAGTAATATGGGTGTCTGAATGTAGTATTAGATATGAGTCTATGAGTCCGGGTTTTGGGTCATAGTTGGGGATAGAGGCTCCGTAGTTGTGTGCACGGAGGTCTTGTTAGAGTCCACAGCTTAGTGCATGGACCCCTGCAGCTGTGTGCATAGAGCAGGAAGTGGATTGTAGCTGGAAAAAGGCATTAATAAAGATAAGTTGGGTTTGGAATATCGCGTATCTGTTCTATATTCTGGTTTAGGCATCAGTTTATGGTTTATAATTACGCATATGTCTATTATGTTAAATGGTAACTAAAAGCATTGTGTCGTCTTAAGTACTTCAAGATCTATAATAATATTAAGCAAAAAAAAAGGTAAATTGCACTCGCACCCTTCTTCCAAACGACGCGAAGGTAGATACTCTGAACAGACGGTTGCACGGGAGTAGCGCAGCATGTAGGATTGGTTCATGAACTTCTAGACCTCGTCAAGACATCCCTAGGGTGCAGAAACCTGGTTCCAGTACCCTCCCATACTACCTCGGGTGAGACCTCAGTCTGCGCTCTGTTGACTGTTGTCGAAAGGGCCGGTAGTTTCAGGATTTGTTTGGCTAAAAAAATTTCAACCTGGGTCAGGCTCTAATAAGCCAACAACTCTCAATAAGCTGGGATTCCTCTTCTTCCTCTGAAACGAATAAGCATTATGCACAGTGGAAAATGGAAAACGAAAAGTCAAAAAATTCAAAATGAAAAAGGTGAAAGAAGAGAAAGTTTTCCTGCATAGCGAGGTGATGCAAGTAACTCCGTCAGGGTACTAATCAGGCTCACTGGCAGTGGAGCCATGCTTGTGTTCCTATGTGACTCCATCGGGGTACTATCCAAGCATGTTGGCATTGGAGCAACACCAGAGATGGAACTAAGACTCTGACGACCATACTGCTTGTACAACTATATACCCCTCAACCCCAATAGAAACAACTGTGTTTCCTTGGCTTGGAATGTGTGTCAATCAACCAAGGATTTGGTAGATGCTACATCTTACAATCAAGCTAGTGTGAAGCCAAGATGAGCTAGGAATTGAACAATACTTCCAGAGGTGTTAGACTTGTTTTCCACAAACAAGGTCCATTCATAGAGCTGGAGTTCTACCAGTGTGTTGCCAAGTGTTGTAGCGGCTACAACCACCCTCCAAAATTTTTCCTTAGCTTGTTTTGGAGCCTCCCTACCAACCTTTCACATCACTTTGTCTTGCTTCATCAAGTACTCAAGCTTCAGTGTTTTCCTTGCACAAAGGTAGCCTGTTGATCACAGTCCATCCATTCCCCTCACAGGTTTTTCACCCAAACTTGGTCCAGCTACAGGCTGAGCAGCTTCCCCTTGAAATTTGTGCATTTCTAGAGGGCATCCAGCCTTCCCTCCAGAAATTGTGCAATCCTCTTTGGTAGCCTGCTGGGCTCGAGGATTGCGCAATCCTGCCAGCCAACACTCCTAGTAGGATTTGCACAAACTTCCCTAGTAGGGCTTCTCACCTAGGATTTACAAAAATCTCAGCAGTAGTTAGCTGGTCTTCCCAAAAATTGTGCAATCCTCCTAGGCCGTCAACCCAGCTCCCATCCAGGAATGCACATTTTTCCCAAGTAGTTGAGCAATTGCATGCATGAACAATTTGGTTGACCAGTTCCACCCAGGATCAAGGAGACTTGACTTGCATGCATGCATGACTCACTCTTCCTAGAATAGCAAGAGACAACATGCAAAAGGAATCCCATGATTCAAGGAGCTATTTTTAGCAGCTGGGGGTTACATGCAAAGTTGTTTTAGAAGTTTCCCTCCAAGTCTCACTTTTTCCTATATTTGTGGCATGTGCATCATGAGATCAAACTTATTTATTCAATGCATCAGAGCTCATTCATTCACACCGATCTTGGAACTCTAACATCCCACAACACATCTAGGACTCTTCGACACATCTCGCTCAACTATTCACGGGTAAGTGGCCTCAACTCATCTTTTTCATCATTTCTGTCGCTTTTTGTATATTCACTTGTGTGAGTGTTGTTTTCTTGATTTCTTTGAATGATTGCTATCATTTACATGTATACTAGCTTGTTCTAGCTCTATTTTAATTTTAATTTCTATCTCACTGTTGTCGCATGCATGAAATTGTTTTGCACAGGCGTTCACTGAACCAGTGAACTGCCTCACCCACATGTATGTTGATTTGTTTGATGAATCTTTCATTCATACTTTGCATGCACTGTCAATTACTTCTACTATCACTTAGTGTCACCATGCATTCACTATCTTATTTACTTTCATTTTCCCATCGACGAGTCAGGCCAACCTTGGCCTGGATTATACCTTCA
This sequence comes from Pinus taeda, assembly GCA_000404065.3. Classification (NCBI taxonomy): domain Eukaryota; kingdom Viridiplantae; phylum Streptophyta; class Pinopsida; order Pinales; family Pinaceae; genus Pinus; species Pinus taeda. The sequence continues at coordinate 172,129 of APFE030023262.1, read as the reverse complement.
CCATGGCTCATTAGCATACTGGTCCAACAGCTGAAGGAAGACCATGCAACTAGTCCAGCATACTAGCTCATTAGCTGAAAGAACAAGTCATGAAGGCTCGAGAATCACCCAAGGGTATGCAAGCAAATATTTATATGTCCACCTACATCCTAGATGTAGTATATGCTTGACATGAATTCCCAAGATTGGAGTGGGCTTGGTCACCTGTGGAGACTATTATGAACATTTATTTCAAGTTGTTGTCTGAATGCAACTTAGGAGGAGTAATCATACGGTTGTCTGACCATTTTTTCACCCTAGTATACAGGATGATATTCGAACAGGATCCACCTTGCATGTCAAAGGAAGTAATGGAGGCATTGTTAGGCATTGCAGATTGGTATGCCTCACTGTCTGACACTTTCATCTGAATGTTTAGTGCAGGGAATCTTCCGCATGTTCTTCCAAAGTTTTCCTTGGATGTACTGGTCATGCAGAAAGTAACTTATCAAATCTCGATAGGATTGACAGCTAGACTACAGTGGAAGGTGAAGGCACCTTGGCGCACTCTTCCGTTGCGGATTGGGTTATATGAGATCCGGAGTATCAAGAAAGTGGATGTCAAAGCACAACAAATGAAGAAGTGCCTGTTTGACCTTCGAAGCTTCAACCTGTATGACCCACATTGCATTGTGAAGGATCATTTCTTGAGAGTTCAATTCAACTGGATCCATGGGGCATTTCATTGGGCCAAGGAAGACTCATGGAGGTATTGCTACAATTCCTCTAGATCCAATGAACATGTCTATTGCGTCGTAGAGTGGTCAGTAAAGCAACATGAAGCAGCATCATGGAGAGCACCAGCAATAGCAATAGTAGCATAGGCAATAGAGCCAAGCATACCTATGAATGACAAAGGGAAGAGGAAGATTGTCGACTGCATGGAGGAGGAGAAAAGCTGCAAGTTTCGAGCAGATCCACTTGTAGAGCAAGTAGCCATGGCTATTCAGGCAAAGAGGTAGCAGCGTGAAAAGCACATCGTGCGAAGGAAGAGGGATAAGAAGAGAATGGAAGAAGAAGAGAAGGAGTTGCATGAAATGAGGAGCAACTCTGGAAATAACAAGAGCTGTGCCAACAGGAGAAGGAAGTGCAGCAATAGTAGACACAACAGGGGGCACATCATTCATAGATAGATGAAGCAGTGCCCATACAAGTAGTTGATTCATTTGAACATCTGACATCAAGTGAACAGGCTGAACCATCACAGGGGCAAGACTTTACTCATGAGATAGAACAACACTTCAACAGTTGGATGCAAACATGGAGCAATAGGAATTAGAAAAGGACATCAACCTCATGCCTCACCACAAAGTGGCCAACTCATCTGCTTCAATGCATCTAGATGATGAGCAAGTCTCGAATGACCAAGGAGGCACTGAGATCCTTGGTGGTCAGCTAGAAGCAAAGGTGCACAACATCTCCTTTGACAAATCTCATCACAGAGTTGTGCAGTTGTTATAGACATTTTTGGGCACTTCAACCCCAATCATAAATGTCCATAAACTGAGGGCTCCTAAGTCCCTAAAAGTATTGCTTCACTGCCTAAAGGAACAAGGTCAGCTGATTACATCATCTCCCAGAAGTTCTTCCACTGAAAACTGCTCATAAATGGTTGAAACTGGACCATATTGAAAGCTCAGTGACAGAGGGTGTGATGCATATCACCTTCCCAGTGTACAATGTGGTGATGATTGCCAAATTTCTCCTCTGGAGGGTGCGATGGTAGGAATGGACAATGGCAGGGACAAAATGTGAGGTGGAAGATCATGGAATCTTCCAGAAGCTTCCCACTAGACACTTGCCTCTCTGTTTTCGACCAGGGATGAGTAAGAGATCATCATTCTCCAAGTGGAAGCAGGAACTATCAGGGAGAGGACACTAATCAAGATCCCAGAAGATGACTCACCTCTCTGTAATCATCTATCTATGGATCCCTCATCACAGAGATCCAGAGGCTGGAATTTTGTATCTTATAGAGAAGTGCTGTTGGTTTTCTTGTGTACATTCATAGTGTTGGGTGATATAAGCTTTGCTTGAGGTGAAGAAGGGCTTCCTAGCTAGAGGATGATGCTAGGTCTGAACAAATGGTTGTAATCCTCTTTCTAATTTCCATCTTAATCAAGCTATTCTAGTTTTCTTCCATATTCTTGTGTACTTGTTTATATATGCATTTATATCGTTAACACACATCTGGTCCTGTGTTATTTATGAATATATATCTTTGTTTCTTTGATAGTAGTATGTTGTTGTGATTTCACAGGTTCTCTTTGAAGCTGGGTAGGTGAAGAAGAAGTGGCGAAACTCTATCAAGAAGGAGAGGAAATCAAGTGCAAGACTAAGGTTGGTCTTCTTGGTTCTCCTCTTATCTATTTTCATAAAAGAAAATGAATGTAGACTTTACTTGATTGTTTCTAAGATAGCCACCCATCTTAGTGGGAATAGCAACATCCAAGTGAACACTATTCCCGGTAACAGTAGTCTCACAGAGTACCGACTCTGGAGAACCAAATATCTCCTACACAAGTTGAAGAAAAAGTGATCATGACTGATGTGCACAAGCATCCAACTGCTTTGGCCGATGCATCTAGTGTATATGCCAAAGCCACTAGCTCAAGTGTTTGTTTCCTCATAGCTGAGAATGAGTGAATGGTGAAGGAACTAGACATGGTAAAGCAAGGAGGAGACTTGGTGACAATGTCTGCCCGATATAAACTGAAGAAGGCAATACTAGATGAAATATTGTCCCTTGACACAGTTATGTGAGCATTGTACTCCAAGTTTGGTACCGTGCACCAAGTAGTCATCCATCTCCACGGATGGCAGCAACAATGTGTAAGAAGAGCACACATCTTGAAGAACATACATGTTGGTGTTGATAACATGCAAGTATGGATGATGAAGTACAAGGGAGCCTCACTTCACTTGCCAAAGACGATGAGGGCCAATGTAGTCGAGTTGCAAGCATGTATCCGAAGTCAAATTTGGAACTATGAAGACCTATTACAGCACATCACTAGCATATAGGCTTCCCATGCATGAATATTCAAGAGCATGGATGTTATAGTGCACACTCATGCGATCCCATCACTTGGGACTCTCACCCAAGTGAAGACGAAGAAGCAAGTCCGACAGGAGCTTGACTCGTACTTTGACAAGTTGATGCACATTGCCACCAGCCCAGACTTGCTTATTAGTTCAGACGTCATGCGCAAGTACATTGCTAGTCTGGACACATTGAAGACAATGATGTGCATGCTTTCAAACGAGTTGGATAGAGGGACCTGAGCAGTGTACTTGGATGCTATGGAGGCAAGGTTCAGGTTTCAGACAGATGTCATAGTGGAACACACAAACACTATCAAGGACTACCAATCTTGGCATCAATATGTTACTATTGATTAGCATGAGGATGTCAAGCAGTTGGACTTCTATAGTTGTCTAAGTCAGAATGATGTCTAGTTTGGCTTGTTCAAGCCATTTTACACATGGGTACATATGCGTTGTAATGTTGAGTCATGTCAAGTGTAAGTCAAGTATTAATAGTGGATGTAATAGTCATAGAGTAGGTGAAGACTCGTGAGGGTAGTTGAATGGTCACAAAGGGGAATGTCAAGGGTCACCCCACCCTTTGCTATAAATAATCCCTCATAACTCATTGTATAGGCTTTTTGTCAGCCAAGCTTCTATTAAGACTATCTTGAAGAAAGCTTGGATAATATTGTAATGCGCCTTGGCTTCTCCACTACACGGAGCTAGTACATCTCTTTGAACGAGTAGGTGAATGTGGCTGTAACATTTCACTTATGGGGCTAGGAGGTTTACATGGATGTATTGTATGATTGGAACTTACACTTCTTTATATAATAATAGCCAACACATTTTCATGCATATGTTGTTATTGTAGTTGGACTGCTTCAGTTTCCTTAATGATATATGTTGTTTAACTTACGTATTTGTGTATGAACTAATTCATATTCAATTATAAGAATCTTGTTGCAAATGTGCTGTTGGTTTAACCATCACTTTTTATTGTCGACTGTTCCGCTTTCCAGATTGTGATGCATCTTCGCTTGTGTGTTCCCTTCCTAGCTAAGCATTGATACAGGTTGTCAAGCAGTGCACTCATCCCAACCCCTTTGTGTTAGAACCACTTATGCATCTTCCTTGACTCACTGTAGTGGTCACACCCTTGCTATTGACAAAGTTATCTTACTCGCCTCTGTGCAACTTCACGGTCAAGGCATTACCTTACGACCCGCTTCTAGGACTCCTACACCAAATGGTATGAGGTCTAATTGGGACTTCTTACCGGGGAGATACCCTTCACATGTTGGCGGGCCTGGCATCACCAACATTTTTGGTGCTAGAATGAGGGCCTGATGAAAATTTGTGTCCTCTCATCCAGCTTTGAACCTTTGCACATCATTCATGAAGTCCTACACTCTTATTCCCCCACAGTGTGTTTCGAATCGTGAAGATGTCTCCATCACGGGGAAGCTTTTCAATCTCTTGTCCACTCACATGTATGATGGTGAAGGCAAAGTGGCCTAGCTTGAGCACTTACATAACTTTCTTTCCATGCTTCATGAGGAAGATGAGTTTTCTGACGAACAATCTGATTTGCTTCTTGCATACACACTTCGCAAATATCCATTTCGTTGGGTGCTCAGCCTACCGGCTAACACCGTGCACCCATTTGAACACCTATGTGATCTCATTGAAGGCACATTCTATCATTTTTATCCAGACCATCTTGACCGAAAGCTGTTACAACAATAGAGGTCTCCGCATGAATCAGTTATTGATTTTTGGTAGCGCTTCCGTGACTTGCATGTTTCAAGCTTCGAGGAGCCAGATGAAATTTTCTTATCTTTGTGACCAGTTCGAGTATTGCCTTAAGAAGTCTGCCTGTCCCAAGAGAAAGCTTGAAATCAAGCCTTTCACAACATTCTTCATTGATGGAGCTGCACAATCTCATGTGGATACGGACACAGTCTCAACTAACTATCAACCTTCCTCTCATTCAATAGCTCCACCATTGCCAAGTGATGTTGAAGAGCATACTCACACAAATGTTCATCCTTCACACTCTCCCAACATCACTTCACTCAATTTTTTCACATATTTGGTTATGCATCTTTTGAGTTCTCATATGCATGCTTGTCTACGACCTCTATCTTTGCACTCAGGTGTTCCTCTGAATGATGTTTTTTTGTGTTCATCCATTATGGACTCTTCACATGTTGTGAACAAGGAGAAACTCATTGACGAAGTTGGTGTTGCACAACCAACATGTGTTGTCATTCATGAAGAGTATGAGTGGGAGATTTAACATCAACACTCAACAAAGGATGACTCCCATCTGTTCGAGCCCCCTCTGTTCTTTCCTAACCTCTTTGGTGAACCTACCATCCATGATTTTGCATGTGTGTCTTCATCCATGGATGCACCCATTGTTAATCACTCGTAGGACTCACCTAATGTTAGTCCATCATTCGACAATGGAGGAGATAAGTTACTCATTGAATATCCACTTGATCCTTCATCTATCTTTTATAGAAACACAGAAGATGAGTTTGTTCACTTTTCATCTACCCCTCTATTTGATGTATCTCATCATGAGGATGCCGAAGGATTCATTGATTTTTTTGATCGTGGTGGTTGTGATCCATTTACTTCCATTTTTTATCACAATCATGACTCTATCGCAGTTGATCTTTCGAAGCCACCAGTTTATGATGATCTATCTGATGATGAAGTTGAAACACCCAAGACCGTTTAGGCACTTCAGCCTGAGCTAATGGTTATGTCAATTCCTCGCTCCCTTGGGGTTAGTCTCATTTCCGATCATGAAATTGTACAATCACCCAAGGCTCCTCATCACTGATCATCTGTATGCATTGAAGATCCATCTCACGCACAGATCACACTTCTTCCACTCGAATTGCATGATCCCATTGCTCATGCATTGGAGGAGTCTTACATTGCAAGCACTTGTTCGCGACACAAATTATCTTTGTTTCTTTCATTTGCTTTCATGTCACAGTCAAGAGTGTGCTTATGTGTCGAAGTTTCACGTAGTGTCACCTGGCACCATGATAAGTCCATAGACTTCCCATCATGCACATGCACTTACTTATGTCCCATGGGCACTTTGAAACACAAAGTGTGGCTCTCTGCATTGTTATATCGTTCTTTCTTGCTAGTTCACACCACCAGGTTTCTCGTGGACCAAGCCTTCATGAACATGGGTCTACCAATGCACTAGTGGCTATTTTGGAAGTATCACTTCACGTGATCAGACCCATGCATCATTAGTGTAGGAGTAGGAGTAGTGTTTTCTTTCATTTGTTTGATTGCATGCACATTTTCTTACATGCTTTGTTTGCTTGTTTGCTTTCTTTGGTTTCACTTTCGCTTTTGCTTTTGCTTTTCTTTGATGTTTGTCAGTTCGTTTTTTTTGTTTGTAGGTTAGTCTTGCATAAAACCATGTATGAATCTTGAAGAAAGCTGGGTAAAGTACAAGAGGGCTTGTACAACTATCACTACTTGGTTATCTGTCATCTTTCCTTTGTATGATGAGTTTGTTACTCTTAGTCCATGATACGTCAAAGGAAAATATGTACTATTCGAAGTGAACCTTGGTGATAACACAATGTGTGCGCGCTAACTAGTGTCACCTTCTCTAGTCGGTTGTTTTGGGTTAACCCTTGTCAGCTCAGTCAAGTAGAGTAAGGTGAGGGGGAAAACCTTAACAAGAATGTTAGAGACACAATAAACTACTTCTCTGCTGGAACAACCTCTTCTACTCTCAATAAGCTGGGATCCCTCTTCGGCCTCTGAAATGAATAAGTGCTATGCACAGTGAAAAATGAAAAACAAAAATTCAAAAAATTCAATATGAAAAATGAATCAGGTGAAAGAAGAGAAAGGCTTCCTACGCAGCGAGGTGATGCACGTAACTCCGTCGGGGTACTGATCAGGCTCGCTGGCAGTGGATCCATGCTTGTGTTCCTATGTGACTTCACTGGGGTATTGTCTAGGCCTGTTGGCAATGGAGCAACACCAAAGATGGAACTAAGACTCTGACGACCATACTGCTTGTGCACCTACATACCCCTCAACCCCAATCAAAACAACTATGTTTCCTTGGCTTGGAATGTGTGTCAATTGACCAAGTATTTGGCAAATGCTACATCTTACAATCAAGCTAGTGTGAAGCCAAAATGAGTTGAGAATTGAACAATACTTCTAGAGGTGTTAGACTTGCTTTTCACAAACAAGGTCCATTCATAGAGCTAGAGTTCTATGAATCGCCAAGTGTTGTAGTAGCTACAACCACCCTCCAAAAATTTTCCTTAGACTATTTTGGAGCCTCCCTACCAACCTTTCGTAGCACTTTGTCTTGCTTCATCAAGTACTCAAGCTTCAGTGTTTTCCTCACAAAAAGGCAGCCTGTCGATCATAGTCCATCCATTCCCCTCATAGGTTGTTCACCTAGACTTGGTCCAGTTGTAGGCTGAGCAGCTTCCCCTTGAAATTTGCGCATTTCTGGAGGGCAGCCAACCTTCCCTCTAGAAATTGTGGAATCCTCTCTAGCAGCTTGATGAGCTCTAGGATTGCGCAATCCTGCCACCCAACAGTCTCAGCAGGATTTGCGCAAATTTCCCCAGTAGGGCTGCTCAGCCTAGGATTTGTAGAAATCTTGGTAGCAGACAAATACTCTACCCAAAAATTGTGTAATCCTCCTCGGCAATCAGCCCAGCTCCTAGCCAAGAATGCACATTTTTCCCAAGCAGTTGAGCAACTGCATGCATGAACAGTTCGGTTGACCAGTTCCACCCGGGACCAAGGAGAGTTGACTTGCATGCATGCATGACTTTCTCTTCCTAAAATAGAAAGAGACAACATGCAAAAGGCATCCCATGATTCAAGGATCTATTTTTAGCAGCTGGGGGTTACATGCAAAGTTGTTTTAGAAGTTTCCTTCCAAGTGTCACTTTTTCCTAAATTTTGTGGTATGCGCGTCATGAGACCAAAATTATTTATTCGATGCATCAGAGCTCATTAATTCACATCTATCTTGGAAATCTAACACCCCACAGAACGTCCAAGACTCTTTGACACATTTGGCTCAACTATTCACGGGTAAGTGGCCTCAACTTGTCTTTTTCATCATTTTTGTCACTTTTTGTGTATTCACTTGTGAGTATTGTTTGCTTGATTTCTTTGAACTCCTTTTGTTGTTTACATGTATACTAGCTTGTCCTAGCTCTATTTCAATTTTCGTTGCTATTTGATTGTTGTCGCATGCATGAAACTATTTTGCATGAGTGTTCGCCGAACCGACGAACTGCCTCACCCACATGCATGTTGATCTATTTACTAAATATTTCATTCATGTTTTGCATGCACTATTAATCACTTCTACTATCACTTAGTGTGACCATGCATTCACTGTCTTATTTACTTTCAGTTTCCCGTCGGCGAGTCAGGCCAACCTTGGCCCGGATTCTGCCTTCACCAAGGCTGCCTTACACAATCTGGGGAAGGAAGACTCACCTTCCTCTCCATAAATGTGCATTCCTGCCCAACACTAGCCTCTAGGACTATTTTGCACCATTTTGGAGGATATTGGCCACTTGGCTCAAGAAATTGCACAAATCTGTCCCTGGGCCAGCAGTCCTTCATAGCTAGGATTGCACATTGCGCAATCCTAGTAGCCAGCTACTTGACTAGATTGCACATTTCATAGATCTAGAAGCTAGTCCTCCCTCCTAGATAGCCTAGACTACCTTGCATAGTTTTGGCAGCTAGTCACCCAGCCTCCGAGTAAAATTTTCACAATCTTGCTCATCAGTTTCCCAGGTATTTGTTGTGTCCTTCCCCAGATTTTCTTTGTTTCCACTGACATATTTCTTGCCATGCATGTGGCTTGTTTCTATATCTTTTAGGTGTTCATCTGTCTCAATGGATTCCAAGAAAATAGGATCATAGGACACTGATGGAGTTTTTGTTGGAGCAGCAATTGAGTAGGTGTCCTCTAGTCTGTCAATCTATGAAGATACGAAGTTGTATCTAGACAAGGAAATCAAACTAAGTGGCAAGAGGTTAATGAAACATTCATAGGCACTTTTGTGGAATTCCTCGAAGACCGTCAGGTGTATGTGAACATTCACAAGTCTGTTTAGTATCGGATTGCATGTAGATACCCCGCGTACCCAAGTGTGTGCATGATTCACTGGATCGTCTCTCACATTGATCCCGAGATGACGACCTTAAGAAGTGTTAGTGGGACGAATCTTGCAACATTCTCAGTACAAGATTATGATTAGATGTATCAGATGTTAGAGCCCATGACAGTCATTAGTCCTCCATTCAGCTTGCCCAATAGTAGAGGTAACTCTAGAGACATTCTAAAGGATTGGGTAAAGCAGGTAGCTCATTTCAGGATGACACCCAACCAAATCTACAAGACAAAGATATTGAGGAAGTCGTACCAATACTTGGTCATATTTTCATGTCTATTGAGTTGCCAAGCGAGCACTGAAAACTTTCCTCAGAGTTAGTTGATCGCATTGGACCAACTGGCTAGAGAAGGAATACCATGCAACTGGTCTAGCATATTGGCTCATCAGCTGAAGGAATAAGTCACAAAGGCTCAACAATCACCAGAGGGTATGCATGCAGAGATTTATATTGTCTTCTTACATCCTAGATGCAGTCTTTGCCTGACATGAGTTCCCGATCTTGGAGTGGGCATGGTCACCTACGGAGACTATTGTGAACACGTATTTCAATTTGTTGTCTAAATGTAGCTTCCGAGGAGTAATCATATGGTTGTTCGACCATTTTTCATCCCATTATACAGGATGATATTCGAACAAGATTCACCTTGCATGTCAAAGGAAGAAATGGAGGCATTGTTAGGCATTACAGATTGATATGACTCACCGTCCGACACTTTCATTCGAATGTTTAGTGCTAAGAATCCTCTGCATGTTCTTCCAAAGTTTTCCTTGGACGTACTGGTCATGCAGGAAGTAGCTTATCACATCTCCGCAGGATTGATAGTTAGACTATAGTGGAAGAAGAAGGCACCTTGGCCCACTCTTCCATTGTGGATTGGGTTATATGAGATTCGAAGTATCAAGAAAGCGGATGTCGAAGCACAACAGATGAAGAAGTACCTGTTTGACCTCTAAAGCTTTAACCCATATGATCCACGTTGCATTGTGAAGTATCATTGCATGAGAGTTCAATTCAACTAGATCCATGGGGCATTTCATTGGGTCAAGGAAGACTCCTGGAGGTATTCTACAATTCCTTCAGACCCAATGAATAGGTTGGCTGCACCATAGAGTGCTTAGCATAGCAGCATGAAGCAGCATCATGGAGAGCACCAACAGTAGCAACAGTAGCACAGGAAACATAGCCAAGCATACCTATGAATGACAAAGGGAAGAGGAAGATTGTCGACTGCATGGAGGAAGAGAAAAGCTGCAATGTTTGAGTAGATCCACTTGTAGATCAAGTAGCTATGGATATTTAGGCAAAGAGGTAGCAAAGCAAAAAGCACATCGCGCGAAGGCAGAGGGATAAGAAGGGAATGGAAGAAGAAAAGAAGGAGTTGCATGAACTGCGGGAGTAACTCCGGAAGCAACAAGAGTTGTGCCAATAGGAGAAGTAAGCGCAGCATCAGTAGACACAACAGGGGATGCATCATGCACAGAAAGATGAAGCAACACCTGTATAAGTAGTTGATTCATCTTAATAGATGACATTAGGTGAACAGGTTGAACCATCATAGGGGCAAGACTTTTCTCATGAGATAGAACAGGCACTTGAACAATTGGATGCAAACATGGAGCAACAGGAGTTGGAACAGGACACCGACCTCATGCCTCACCACAAAGAGGTCGACTCATCCATTTCAATGCATCGAGATGATGAGAAAGTCTCAAATGACTAAGGAGGCAATGAAATCCTTAGTGGTTAGCAGGAAGCAGAGGTGCACACCATCTCCTTTGATGAATCTCATCATAGAGTTGTGCAGTCTCACAGAGTACCAACTCCAAAGAACCAAACATCTCCTGTACAAGTTGAAAAACAAGTGATTGTGATTGATGTGCACAACCATCCAACTACTTTGGCTGATAAAACTAGAGTATACGCCAAAGCCACTAGCTCAAGTGTTCATTTCCTCATAGCTGAGAATGAGAAAATGGTGAAGGAACTATAGGTGTCCAAGCAAGGAGGAGACTTAGTGATAATGTCCGCTCAAGCTGAACTGAAGAAGGAAATACTAGATGAATAATTGTCCCTCGACACAGTTGTGCGAGAATTATACTCCAAATTTGGTACTGTGCACCAAGAAGTCGTTCATCTCCACAGATGGCAGCAACGATGTGTAAGAAGAACACACATCTTGAAGAATATACATGTTGTTGTTGACAACATGCAAGCATGGAGGATGAAGTACAAGGGATCCCCACTTCACTTGCCAAAGATGATGAGGGCCAATGCAGTCAAGCTACAAGAACATATCCAGAGTCAGATCTAGAACTATGAAGACCTACTGCAGCTCATCACTAGCATACAAACTTCCCATGCATGAGTATTCAAGAGCATGGATGTTATAGTGCACACTCATGTGATCCCATCACTTGGGACTCTCGCCTAGGTGAAGACGAAGAAGTAGGTTCGATAAGAGCTTGATTCGTACTTCGACGATTTGATGTGCACCGCCACCAGCCCAGACCTGCCTATTAGTGTAGACATCATGTGAAAGTACATTGCTACTCTAGCCACATTGAAGACAATGATGCACATGCTTTTAGACGAGTTGGATAGAGGGGCCTAAGCAATGTAACCAGATGCTATGGAGGCAAGTTTCAGGTTTCAAACAGATATCACAACGGAACACACAGACACTATCAAGGACTAGCAATCTTGGCATCAATATGTTACTATTGATTAGCATGAGGATGTCAAGAAGTTGGACTTCTATAGTTGCCTAAGTCAGAATGATGTCTAGCTTGGCTTATTCAACCCATTGTACGCACGAGTACATGTGCATTGTAATGCTGAGTCATGTCAAGTGTAAGTAAAGTCTCAATAGTGGATGTAATAGTCATAGAGTAGGTGAATAGTCATGAGGGTAGTTGAATGGTCACAAAGGGGAATGTCAAGGGTCACCCCACCCTTTGCTATAAATAGTCCCTCATAACTCATTGTATAGGCTTTTGGTTAGACAAGCTTCTATTAAGACTATATTGAAGAAAGCTTTGATAGTATTGTAATGTGCCTTGGCTTCTCCACTACATGGAGCTTGTACATCTCTTTGGAGGAGCAGGCAGATGTGGCTGTAACATTTCACTGATGGGGCTAGCAAGTTTACATGGATGTATTGTATGATTGGAACTTACACTTCTTTATATAATAAGGGGTAGTACATTTTCATGCATATGTTGTTATTGTAGTTGTACTATTCCGGTTGCCTTAATGATATATATAGTTTTTTAAATTACGTATTTGTTATGAATTGATTCATATGCAATTATAAGAATATTGTTAAAAATGTGTTGTTGGTTTAACCATCACTTTGGATTGTCGATTGTTCTTCTTTCCATCTTGTGATGCATCTTCACTCATTTGTTCCCTTCCTAGCTGAGTATTGATACAGGTTGTCGAGGGGCGCACTCATCCCAACCCCTTTGTGTTAGAACCACTTATGCATCTTCCTTGACTCACTACAACAGTCAGACCCTTTCTATTGACAGAGTTATTTTACTTGCCTCTATGTGACATCGCAGTCAAGGCATTACCTTACGACCCACTGTTGGGACGCCTACACTAAACGATCTGAGGTCTAATTGGGACTTCTTACCAGGTAGATCCCCTTGACATTTTGGTGGGTCCAGCACTGTCAACACACACTTATGCCCTTTAGTGTATTTTCTATCACAACTTTAACAAAGACATTTTCTCTTTTCTTCCCGATTGTTGTGGTGTCAACCTTGTAGGTTGTGGAAGGATAGGAGCAACAATACTTCCATATTGTTGCCATAATTTTTCTTTCATTTTTTCTTGCCAAACTAAATGTCTTCTCCAATGCATCAAGTTCCCAAAGATGAACCTCATGTTGAATGTTATCCTTTAAAGTCCCTATGAAGACATCAATCCTCTGCTTCTCTGGAATATCATTTACCCTTATATTCAATTTTTTGAAGTCCTCAATGTACTTTTCCACTGAACCCTTTTATTTGAGATTTATTAATTGGCTAAAGAAGGTGTTTCTCTTTGTATCCTCATAATGTGCTATCATTTCCTTTGTAAAAATTAACCAGGTGAAGGGTGGTTTATAAGAAAAAAGACCTCTATACCATAAAAACTAAATTGCTTCTAAATATAAATATGCAATACGTACATTTTGTAACAATTGCACATCATGTAGATCAAAATATTGCTCCATTTGTAGTATCCAAGTTACCAAGTCCTTTCCATCAAACTTCCTCATATTTCTTTTTATTTCTTTTAGGTGCTCGATATTTAAATGTCTATAAATCTTTAATTTTGAATCTTCGGGTTCTTAAATATCGACCTTTGGTAGCACTCTAAGTCATCTTTCCCACCTTACAAGTCTGATCGAGATTGGATTTTCCAAGAAAGAGTTATGCCTAATCTACCACAATGACATGATTATAGACAAGTTCAGTAGAGCGAACTTATACGAAGTGTCGCACGTCACTGTTTCCACCTTCATCCCTAAAATGATACCCAATAAACTAAAATCCGTCCTCTTTCTGTCACATTTTATGAAATTTGAATCTCATGCTCAGAGAGAGAGTTATGACAAATTTCCCAAGGTCATTTGTTTGATATGGAATTCGGGAGCCTGCAAAAACCCTAACTTCCTTGGATCCTATCTCCAAAAATATAGCAAACCAAGATATGAAATTTGTATACAAAGTTTAGTACAATTTTGTCTCAAATTGATTTTAATTTTAGCTTTTGAAGTTTTGTAGAAAAACGTTATAGCAAAAATTCCATGATGGCCTGTTTGAGATGGAATTCTGGAGCTTGCAAAAATCCTAAATGTTGCAGCTCATATCTCCGAAAATATAGTGAGACAAGATCTGAAATGTGGACACGAGGTTCAAAAATATTTCTGCTCAAATGGGTTTTAATTTCAGCTTTTGAAACTTGGTAGAAAAAAGTTATAGTGAAGAAGAAATATATCAACAACTTCCAAATAAGCCTCTTCGATGGGGAAACCTCCCTTACATTACACAAATGAACAATTCTTGGATGATACAAATGACATGATCTCCTTTCTATATATAGGAGTCTAAGGGGTCCCAATATAATCAGAGCCTACATAACAATAATATTGTAGGGGAACAATGATAACAACATGGGGACTACATGGGCCCAAAAATAGAATAAGGGGGTTGTACTAATAATAATAAGGGGCTACACTAGTTGTATAGGGACCTAACACCATAGTTCCCTCAACCCCAAAAGTCCTCCATCTCAATTCCTCACCCTAGGAACTCAATGGGGTAGGAAGTGTTGGCTTAGTGTCCTTGATCATCGCTACCCCTCGTCTAGAGGGGATGCTCTTTGAAAGCTAATAAATTTCTCTTTGGTAATGCCTTTGTGAGAATATACGCAATCTTCTTATCTCAATAATAGTTGTTTCCTATTCATACAGAACGACAAATGAAATATCATGTTATATCATATATAATCATATAAATCATATAAATCACAAAAGGATACCATAATCATCCCCCCTCTCAAGGAAGTGCCAACCACAAAATTGAGTTTTTTTTCTCCGAACAGATGCATTGTCTCAATATGTGAGAGTATCTCGGTCCCAAATGTAACCATTTCATATCCAAATCATGCTCAAATAGCTCTCTAAGGATATTTTGTATATTTCCTCACGGCTAGTCATGATAGCAGCATCATGATCAACCTTGATCATGTTATGGACTTCTCATCCAAGATATCATGGAAGATATCATACTAAAGCAACATCCAAATGTTCTTATCAACAATAATCTCAAACATCAACAATACATATGTGCAAACACATTCCACAGGAGAAATATCTCATTCTAAAAAATAGAACACCTCGAGTAGATATTTCAAAGCATGCTCAGAGGCAACCCTATGTGAATGAAGCAAATCAATCATTAATTTATTCAGTTTTTATGAACATCATATATATACAAATGGTTGTTCAAAAACATAATCAATAATACTTCAATCAATTGTCAGATGCCATTCTAAGTTCAACAAGTTCAAATCAGAGTATCAAGGATTTACACAAAAAAATTTCAATAGTTGTGCAATATGGAGTTTCTTTCCCAAATTCCAAACATCAATTCATCATGCCATGAAACATCATTTCATACTTCAGAAGGCATCTCCCTCTGATTTAGATCATCAGAGGCTCATCACCTGTCACAAGTAGATCATCAGGATATAAATTCAAATCTATAATCAATATCAAAGCCATATCTTGTAACTCATGATCCTGAATTCATCAGATAACTGTAAAAAATAGACATATCTGGATTCTAAGCATAATTCCTTGCTAAGCCATCATAATCATCCTTACATAAATCAATATTGTATCATCATATCAGAAAAATCATCTCATCATATTTTAGAGGCCATATTACGACCATAATCAAAGTCATCATTATCGGAGTATTAATACTTTCGACCAGGAGACAAGTGGAGTTCATATCAACCATGAATTCGATTATGCAATATAAGTCTAAGGCTTCATCAATTCATTCTCATAATAATAAGTCATTCATAATCACAACTATCATTTTTTCAACCATAGTTCTAAGAACAAGGAGGCCAATATCCAAATACCCACATAAGTCATCATTAGCACATAGCATTGATATCACACAAATCGATGATTGTCAAATTAGATCACTAGACATCAGGTCAAGTCCAAATTACTATTGTAGAAAGATATATAGTTCAAAGCACATATCAATCATCAATTCAAAGTTATTGTCAAGCATCATGACAAAACACTTTTCATATATACTAGTAATTCCAAATCATGCCAACCTCTTGTAGCACAAACATAGTGGCATATCTATATGTATGTCCTGGTCACCTGCAAACACAAGTTCAGTCTACATTTTCATGTTATGGAAAACATTCAACCTTTTCCGGTTAGCAGATCTTGTTGTTATCTACAATACATTTGTGGTATTGATATCTTCCAGGTGACCATTTGATTTCATGCACAATACTTCATTATATGATCAAAAATTTAACTCAATAACTTTAGAAATGAGTTAACAGTGGCAAAATATGTCAGGGACATCATGATTCAGAGTTCATACATCTTTAGAAAGCTTTAGATGATGGTCAACAACATTCAAACCTCTATTTTCTCCTTTCAGGTTAGCATGAGAACGACTTTAGTTGCTTGGACGTTGTCTATGCCTTAGTATGCGTGCTCTAAGGATGAGATCTCCTAGATCTGTGACTATGTATGGAGCAGAAACCTTAATTACTATACAGGCTTCAGATCTAATACTATTATGCATATCAATACTATCATATGCACATATATCATACTTCAACAACATATAATACAAATAGTAATAAGGGTAACAATCTTGAGAACATATTCTCCCTCTAAGTAGGGATCTACATCATTCATCTTCATTCATGTAAGCAACATGTCTCTACTAGATTCATGCAACAATAGATCTATTAGATCATAAAAAAATGGCTATGAGCATCATGAAATCAATATTTCATCAAAGGTTAGACTCAAAGCAGCAGATAGATGCAACATCATATCTCAAAGATTATGAACACAATAGCATTTTCTATCAAGTCACTTCATCAAGTTAGGATATTCAGTTTAACCACAACCATAGTTAGTAAGAGATCTACTTATTAATCTTACACTTATACTTCTCACATCAAGGTTACCATGCTCTTCATGACCAATGAAATCAAGTTAGGTCATTCAATAAAGCTTTATCAAAACAACAAGAGTGTCAATCATGCTTATCACAAGTATTACCAGCAGACTCATGTATAGAAGTTAATGAACTATCATGCTATATGAAAATCATGACAAGTATCAAGAATATCATTTACTATAGTCAAGGTGCTAGCCTTCTTTATAGGATCAAGATGTCAATGGATAAATCATAGATGTTAGCAAAACATCAAGTGTATCAATGTATCAACATTAGATAGCCTCATAGAATTCAACACTAGGAGTAACATTACATTATAGGAGACATAGATCCAAATCAATTTCATATACATGTATGAGCCATTAAATAAATAGACATTATCATCATACCTTAGGGCTTACCAAGCCAATAGCTAAAACATACCATGCATACCTTGTGGTATTACCTATGCACATTTTCGTTAGACATAGACTTCTTGAAGAACTTTGTCATATTTTCATCAGGTACCTCTTTGTCCCTTTCCAGATATGCATTTCAAAATTAT
Source organism: Pinus taeda (assembly GCA_000404065.3). Classification (NCBI taxonomy): domain Eukaryota; kingdom Viridiplantae; phylum Streptophyta; class Pinopsida; order Pinales; family Pinaceae; genus Pinus; species Pinus taeda. Next base: position 154,567 of record APFE030023262.1, on the reverse strand, counting down.
CCTCAAGAAGGATCTACTCGTCACATATGATCAAGGAGGTTAGAAACATCCATATACTCAAATACATATGCAAGAAGTGCAAGCAATAAACATAATCATCAAATCCAACAAGTAAGAAGCAACATAAGTCAAGAAGTACTTATCTTCAATGAGAGGTAGTATTCTCCTTCTTGAACCAATATTCAAGATCCATCAATGTCCATGGTCCATATACCAATGTTGTATTTAATTATCCAACCAGATATGCTAGGGATTATACCATCTAGGGCTTCATCGAATCTTCGTCAAGTGCTTGAGCATATTTAAATAGACCATGCTAGAGTTTTATACATCTAATCTCAAACCTTTGCCATAAACCATGGTTTTATCTCAAACCCTAACCTCATATAATCCATCAAACTCTAATCATTAATATGCCTAGGGTTATCTTCAAACCCTATAATTATTTTAGGTCTCCACCATCCTCTTCTTGCTTCCATCAAAGGTGTCATCATCGGGGTGATATCCATGACTTTTTTTCAGCTCGGCTCTGATACCAAGTTAATTTTTATTTATTTTGATAGGGCGACATTGTTCTTTGCTATGATAGTTTCATTTCATCATTAATATATTAATTTTACCCCATATCATCATTATATTATTCAGATATACACCATTATACATCAACATGTGTAACAACATAGAAGGAAATAGCATCACCATCATCATCAATGTAGCGGAACATGAAAGGAACAATAGAAGAAACCATGCACACATATAGGGACACTAGGATTGGTCCAAGACAAGGGTAAAACCCACTATGGGGAAAACCATTGCAAATTTTCTTCTTCTTAGATTATCATCAAATGATGCAGAAAAAGAGAGTACAATAATCCATAACTTTATCTATGCACAAAAACAATAATGATATCTATGAAATATATCTAATCATGCTAGGAATTAGAATCCTCATATTGATGGTTGTAATGTGTTGTCATAAATTGATGTCAATTGTTGTATACTATTGTCACTGTGTTGAACACTATTGAGCATTGTTGTCACTTTCAATGAGCCCAATACATATGTTTGCAGTGGAAACTAACAAATCAGGTCTACAAATCTACATATCTGTATAACAGAAAAGAGAAAATCAGATCTACTAGATCACTGAAGTCAACTATAGTCAATATGTCAAACCCTAGATCTGAATTATGGTCGCCCTCATCACAATTGTCTGTGTGTGACCAAAACTCACGAGTTGCTCTCTCGAATACTGTATGCAAGAGACTATGACTGCAAAGTCTCTCTCATGAAGCCTTCATGCATGTGACTGTGGCATAATATAGTTTAAACCCATATTCACTCCCTTATTGTAGCTATGCGAGTGACTAATACGTTATGGTCGCTCCCAGGACTACTCTATGCGAACGACCGGGGACCAGAACCTTCCAATCTGCCTCTAAACCTAGAGTTACTCTCATTAAACTATCTATGAGTGACCAGAGAGACAAAGTCGCTCCCTTTCCCAGTTTGTGTCTATGACCAGGGATGAAAATGTCCTGATCTATGCCAGCGACTGAGATCCAAAAAACCCAAACTCAGACCAAACCTTTTGCCTGTGATTTCGGATCCTATGTGAACTTCTTCTGACATACATGTGCGAGCCAAGACAAATTAGAAGAATAGAAATATGATGATGTGTTGAAATGAACTTGAGGTCGCTTCCTTTTATAGGCTTTCCTGAGGGTTAACTTGGGGTTAATATTGACCCAAGTTGTTGCCCATGTGTTAGGTCCAACCCATTCCATAATGTATGAATGAATAAAATAATTCAAAACTTAATTTCTATATAACCAAATTAGGTTATTGATCCAGGTGGATATTGGTGGCCACCTGCCAAGTCCACCTGGACCCCCACCACTGTCTTTCTTAGCATTTTCAGTTTCCTTAATTATAGCACAACTTACTATTTTTAGCAGTTTTTCCGATCCTGAACTTCCGGAGCCGTTTTGAGGCCCTAAATGGCGTTTTTTGGGGAATCCGGGGGAAACATGGGTCCATGGAATGGACCGATGTTTCCCATTCCAACAATGTGAGTGCTCAAATAGATCTTTCTAATGAGCTATTGTACACGTCAAACAGAGATCATATGCTAAAGTTACGACCCCGGTGATGTACCAACTTACCCCCAAACGGGGCCCACAGTTTGGCGTTTCATCTCCTAGGGTTAGGTTTTGGAATGTTAAGGGTTTTTCATTGTTTCTCAAAAATAAATAGGCCTTCGAGCCTCATTGTAACATAGTTCAGAGGCATGTAGCCAGCACATCTCTTCTCAGAGATAAGCTGCCATCGCCCTAGCTAGTTTATTTCCATTTCTGATTATAAGCATGTTTCAATATTTTCCATTAATGAAATGAAGTATTATTTCCGCTGCATCTGTGTGTTTATGGTTATCTCTGTAATTTGTTGCATTCCTATTTAAATCCGGATCAATGGTATCAGAGCGGTCTGCTTTTTCTCTATTTTTCTTTGCATGTCCCCAACAAGGTCGGGATATAAGGAGTTAGGGCT
>APFE030023262.1:121119-142003 GCA_000404065.3 Pinus taeda | reverse complement strand
GAGATCATATGCTAAAGTTACGACCCTGGGAAGTTGATGTACCAACTTACCCCCAAACGGGGCCCACAGTTTGGCGTTTCATCTCCTAGGTTAGGTTTTGGAATGTTAAGGGTTTTTCATTGTTTCTCAACAATAAATAGGCCTTCGAGCCTCATTGTAAGTCAGTTCAGAGGCATGTAGCCAACACATCTCTTCTCAGAGATAAGCTACCATCGGCCCTAGCTAGTTTATTTCCATTTCTGATTGTAAGCATGTTTCAGTATTTTCCATTAATGAAATGAAGTATTATTTCTGCTGCATCTTTGTGTATATGGTTATCTCGGTAATTTGTTGCGTTCGTGTTTAAATCCGGATCAGTTATCTTTAGGTCGATTTTGGTCCTCTCGAAAAGAGAAATTTAATGCAGGCGTCATCCTAGTCGTTTGAGCTATCTAAGGTGGAATTTTACCGTCATTTCAAAAATTAACAATATTGACCATGCTCCCCATAAGAATAATATGGACCTTTTAAATATATAAAATAAAGTACAAGGCTTTAAATACATGGCTAAACACATATGACCTTTCATATGACCAATGACTCTATGTTGTCATGATTATATCAATCACCAAACAAATTGGGTTTACATATTAGACCCAATTTTACATTGATTTCCCAAAATAATGGGGTTACATATATGAAATGACTTAGTCCCAATATCCCATATGTGACTTAATTTTAAAATGATTACAATATGGGTCTTTTCATGATCTTTAAATCAAGAGATATACATGACATCTATAACTATAATAAGGATCTCAATAGTAGAGTGACGAAGCCATCATAATCATCAATAGCTATCATACTCCAAGTTTGCATCTTCAACATAATCATCAAACAACATCAACATAAAGTGACATAATAATAGTAGCATGAGCATCCTCATCATTAATAAGTAATATATCATTAGGAAAATAAGACAGTGTAGCATCAATGTTTCCAATATCATCAACATGTGGCCAAATATTCAATGTTTTCAATCATCAACAATCAACTCTAGTAGAAGTATAAGATTGTGTAATAATTTTTTTCATCAACTCATTCCCTTGACCTCAAGTAATCAAGGTCAGCATATTATTTCCATATATGGGAAGAGCCACAATCATCAAGCAGCAATATCACTCTTTTGAACACCATAGGTAGCATATACATGCATCAACAACATATAGACATCATCCATAAGTTCACCACATGCAATACATGCATTATTAATAGCCCATGACAACAACATATATATCTTCTCATGAATAAAAGATGCCAACAAACAGTGAGTAAAACATGAATTCATCACAAACACCATCATGCAACAAGGAGAGCTCAAGAAACCATAATGCCAACAATGAACTATTAGAATCATAGCATATGCTCCCCCTGAACCTGTGCCAATTCTTCATCATCATTAGCACAAATAACCATTTCAATTAGTAGCAATAACATTTTGTAACAACTCGTGAACCATTATTTTTCTAAGCAACATATGGGCATTATCCCAGAACCAAAATGTTAATCATGAATTGATGGAAGCATATGAGAATCTCCCCCTGAATCTATGCCACTTCTTTTTCATTATTGAGAAGCATGTGCGACTATCTAGATCAAAACCCGCATATACACGCTACTATCTTACAAAGATTCACATATATAATATAAATTGTTTATTCTTTATAGCCACAACTCCTCCTGAACATGACATGATTGGTCAAATTTGAATTATGTTCATCAATGCAATGTTAGTAATATACACATCACAAAAATAATATTAAAATAACATAGGGAATCATCAAGATACACATTCATAGCTCCCCCTATCATACACTATTGATCATGTGGACTTGATAATCATCACATGTTCTTTATGAGGTTATGTACCTCACATTCACTTTTGCAGTCACTGTTGGAACAACACATTAATAAAAATAAACTACAGTGGAGACCATGTTCTTTTACTCTGAATCCAAAGAAGAAGAACTATAGCTCTTATTTCTACCTAAATTTATCTTTACTAGCACATATAATTTGTCTACATTTCTCTATCCTCTTGTTATAACATTTCTAATGTATTCTTCTATAACTTTTCATTTAGTTGATGTAAACACAATTATATGTCCTTTATCGGCTATTTGACCTACACTTAGGATTTTGAGATTTAGTCCTTGAACTAATAATGCATCAATTGATTTTGTATATTTATCAAGTTTGGCTCTACCTTTTCCTAGAACCTTTGTTGGAGCACTATTTCCAAGGATAGCTTTACCATCTTTGTTTTTCTTGAGAGATTCAAACTTGTTCTTATATTCAAACATGTGATGAGAGCATATGTTGTCTATGTACCATTCATCTTCATATTCAAATGAACATAGAGAAAGGCCACACTTAACTTGTTCTTCTTGCTTTTGTTTAATATGTTAAGTGTTGGTGAATCCATGTTTCTCGGGTCTTTACGTAACAATATTCTTGTCTTGTTGCTTGCCTTGGAGAAAATCAAATTGTTGTCTATCTGAATCCATTGACTTGTTCCTAAATTCATTTTCTACATGCCCAAACTTGTTACAAATATAACATCTTACATGACCAGAAAAGGGAGTAGAGGAATCATAATATTTTTGTTTCATATTCCTCCTATTTCAATTAATGGATTTGTGACCAAATATGTTGGAAGAAAAACAATATCCCTTAAAGAAACCTATGTACCTGACAGTTCATGATCTTCTCATCAATCTTCTTTTGCAATTGGCTGCAAAGTGTCCAAAATTATGACAGATAAAGCATTCAATACCATTTTCCATAGGAGAGAATTGATTGATACTTCTATAGTTAGGAGAAAATGATTTCTTTCAAAAAAAATCTTTCTTTAGTTGTTGGTTTGGTTGACGTCTTAATTATTTACGAGGTCTTTTAGAGTTTTCTTTGTTAATATCATAGTTGTTTTCATAATCTTGTGATGTATGTTCTCCTTTTATCGTTTCATGAAAACAAAAAACAAATTTAATGGAGGGATACCTTTGACTACTAAGAATGTTATCCAAAATCTTATTACTATCTTGAAATTTCAAGTGTTTATCCTTTTCTTCTAATTTACCTTTTAGAATGTTTAGCTCACCCTCCAATCTTTGACACTATTCTTCCTTTTTCAGATACTACTTCTTCATTTCTTCTTCAACCTTTATTCCTTTTTTCAATTGCTCTTTTAATTTGATAATCTCTTCCTTCAGCCCATTATCTTGTTCTTCAAATACTTGAAGTAGCTCTTCATTTAGTTCGTTTGACTTTTCAAGATATGATCTTAAAGAGACAATCTTAGCTTTAATTCCTTCACAATATTTCTTAGATTTTGTTGTAGTAGTTACTAATTTATCATGATCCATTTTCTCATATGTCTGTAACTTATTCTTAATATTGTTAATCCTTTTTAAAGCAAAAAACAAGTTTTCTTCTAAGATTAAGTGTGTTCTCTAACATGTCTTCTTCGAAACTAGTAACTCCATCTGACATATCATACTCATCTTTTGACACATCATTATTTCCTTTAGATGAAAGATTACTTGTTGGTTCTCCTAATGAACAATCTTCCTCTGTTTTTCCCTCATGGATTTCCTGTATATTATCCCATACATCATTTGTAGTTTCATAATGCATAATATTTCTTAATTTTGAATCAGGTATGTTACAAATGATTTCATTTAATGCCACATTATCCTTTTTCAATTCTTCACCTGATGGAGGAGTTTTAGTGCAACCATTAAATACTAAATTCCAAACATTATATCCAAGGTTCATTAACTTAGAATTCATATTTCATTCCATTCCTAATAGTTAGTATCACTAAGCATAAACATACCTTTATTGTCCATTTTTGTTTTCTCTTTAGAATGATTACTTTAACTTCTACCCATGAGAGAAATTTCAGTTGATTCATTGTCATCATAGCTATGATCATTATTATATAGATAGGGAAATGGATCACAATTAAAAAATAAGAAATATCGGGTAATTATTTGCTACTCTCTTATTAATTCTTGATTAATATAAAATGTGGTGCTCATGAATCTGAATATTTGTTGACATTTATCACTGTCATTGCATCTGATATATCGCTTTCACTGCCACAATTTTCCTAAGTTGATTTCTTCCTTTGAGTTTCCTTCTTCTTTTGCTTCTTTCCCATTGTCCTTGATCCACTCTCAAGTGGTTAAGATTTTGTTGTAGCAACCTGATTTGATTCCAATTGTTAGGAAAAATATTGAGAGGGGAGGTGAAACAATATTTTTAATTCACTTAAAATTTCAATTTCATTTTCAGAATGTTGTACACTTTTGTTCTGTATGCAATCCGCATGTGTATGTAACTCTGGTGAATGCAAACTGAGAATATCCAGATGAATAAATTATCATATGTTCGATCAAGTGTTTATCCTTAACCAGTGCATCATTATTTGGTTATTCGTTTATTAAGCAAAAACCATTAGTAAAGAGAAAATAAATCATCAACACACAAGAAACATATCAACACATATGAACACAATGATTTTAGGTGGAAACCTAATGTGGAAGAAAACCACCACTGTCGTCATCTTTGTCTTCTTTATTATTATATAAATAAAATCTTCATTACTTCTTGTACTAGTGCATACTCTTACTAGCACACAGGCACCCACCTATAGGAAGCTACAACCTCCACTCATTCTTCAGCACCCACTAGAAGGGAGATAAAATCTCCTAATGTCGTTTTCCTTCACCTACCATAAGGGAGCTCATACCCCCTCACTAAAGGATCCAACCCTTAGCACCTCTCACGGACCATGTTTCATCATATTTCAGACTGGATCCACTAATCAAACAATCATCAAACAACCTGTAGACCACCTTTCATCATATTTTCATACTGGATCCACATCAACAATAAGATGAAATTGAATCTCAAAATTTGAATCATTGAAGCAATGTAAGCCAAAGGAATCACTGAAACATCAAGTTATTGAATAATGAATTTACCATTGCAACCAGATCAAATCAATGCACAACCCAAACACTGCAGATATAAATCATCCACATCAAGACATCATTGACAGACAATAGTAAATACAACAAAACTCATCAACTGTCATCATCACTACAAACCCTGACCATATATAACTCAAAATATATACATGATTTTTGTTAAGCACACCTGCATATATACAGATTTATCATGTGCAACACCCACACACATGTTTCAATATACAAAAAAACATATCTCATAAAATATACATGACTAACCAAAAATAGATCTATGTATGTACATGACTATGCAGAAGCAAACATGTGTGCATATCTCAAATTACTCAAACATACCTTACACTGTGAACATAACTTCACATTCTGCAACCTTCACTGTCAAAATACAGACTTCTAAAAATTCATTCATATCACGGCATCACTATAACCAAAAATATATCATTGTTAGCTACTTAAACATGTACACCAAGTAAATCAATCAAGAATACATATTAACATATCTTCATAAATTTTAGATACAAGTCTTCTCCTTTCTTCCTGATGCACACCTGCTTGCTATGGAATCACACATTAATAAACCATTCACCTGCACACACAACACTTTGATCTCCACCTCCTTATATAGCTTTTGCCTTAGCCAATACGTAAGGTAAATCCTTTGGTAATGTCATTATTATTTTTTGATGGGATCAAATAAATGTTGTCGCCAAAATTGATGAGTTAGATCTATATACAAGAGCCAGTGCAAATGCTAATATTGATAAAACTACTAAGCTTACATATTTTATTACACAAAAAGGTGAAACAATTCAACATTTGGAGAAAAACTCTTCCCAAATTAAAGATCAAATGCAAGCTAAAATTCCTCAGATGTAGAGAAAATTTTAAAATAAGAATCAACTTAAGCATGTTTATATGAAAGAGATATAGGAGAGAGTGAAATTAGCAGAGGCAAGTATAATTAAAGTTACAAAATTTAAACATGAAGCTACTAATATCAATCAATAGCTTCAACATGAGCAAGACTTCTTTTGTGATATATTGATAAATTGAATATAGTACAGGTTTAGGAAACTCTTATCAATTATTTTCTCAATGATCTAGTGGACATGGAGATATAGTATGATGAAATGAAGCATAAGCTTAATGATCTTTTATTTTTGGTATAAAGATAAAAAAAAGGCATTTACTCAATTTGCCTAAAATCGACGAGATGCAAAAGACTACAGTTCTTCATGCATTGAAAGTTCACTTATGCTTAGCTAAAGAAATAGTCAAGGAAGCAGAAATAATTTGCAATTATCTGGTCCTATATATCTGTCAATATATTGAGACAAAATTATCACCAACAAATACAAAACAAACTTTTCCAGTGGTAGGGATGTTGAAAACAAAGGCAAAAAATGGTAGAATGGAGACTCAAAAAAGTCTGGGAAAACTAATAGTGGTAAGTTTTGAGTTAATTTGGGAACTTTTAATTAAACCACATATTCACCTTTAGGGGTTAAATTTTTGATAGGGATATATTGTTCGTTCCTTTAGATAATTTCATTTCTTCATCTACACATTAGATTCACACCAAAACATCATTACTTTATTCAGCAACATATGAAAATATATAGAAATAACAATATCATCATCAATGCAGTGGAACATAAAGGAACAATAGAAGAAAATCATTCACACATAGAAACACCAAGATTGGTCGGAGACCAGGGAAAAACCCACTATGGGGAAAACCCTTTCAAATTATTCTTCTTATTAGAGTGTCATTGAATTATTTAGTAAAGAGAGATTACAATTATCCATATCTTCAACCAAAAACCTATCCAACAAAATCAACTAAACAACATCAAAGAGGTGAACACAACAATGCTAATAATCAAAACTTTGATTTAGAACCCTGCGATCAACTAGCATTGTCTACGGTCAACTATGAAACTCTACGGTCAACTATAAAACTCAAATCCTATCTCCCAACCACATGCAGAAAGTGGTGTGTGTGTAGCTAAAGCTCTCCAAATGCATGCATGAGCCTACACGCTTGCAGTTGCAACTGAAATTTTCCTTAAGCATACCTACAGCTGGAAACCAAAACACTAAACAAACGTGAGAGCTTCAAACCCTACAATCTTGGACCTATACAAACCAATCTCTGTGACCCAGATTTGGGCATGTGTGAGCCAAACCCAAAGAAAGAAGAATGATGATGATGATATACAAATGAGGGTCACTTGTATTTATAGCCATCCATGAGAGTCCATGTTCACTTTCGGGCTGACCTATCCTTTTGTGCACATGTGGGATTTTCTTCAAAAATACACTTTCCCCTGTCCAAATTGATCCTTTCAATAGTCAAAATTGGTCCTCTAGAAAAGAGGAATCTAATTCCATGATTGGAATTTGTCACTGAGCTACCAAAAATTAACACTCCATCTCAACTAGGGAGAAATTCCAGCCATGTCATCATATCATGTCCCATTTCAAGTATCTTGTCATCAAATGTCATTGTTGCTCATCTTGGTTCATCTCTTCTTATCCTTGTTTATCTCTTTCTTGTCTTTACTCATATGTTGAACATTCTCGAATATAAAAGAAGAATAATTTTACATCAGAGGGGAGCTAAATGTACCAACCTCTATCCATTAGGGAGCCACTTCTACCACTTGGAATTATTTCCAGTGGGAAGCCAATGTTGCTTCTCGGGAATATCTGGTAGCGGGGAGATAATGATACGATAGGGAAAACTATACCAATGGGTAGCATAATGATACAACCTAGGAAAATCTATCAGTAGGGAGCCCAATTCTACAACCAGGGAAATTCTTCTAACAGGGAGCCCAGTGCTACAACCTGAGAAACTCTACCAATGGGGAGCCCAATGCTACATCCCTGGAACCTTTTCTAGCGGGGAGACCAATTTTAAAAGCTTGGAAACTTTGCAAGTGGGGAGCCCATGCTATGACTCGAGAAACTCTACTAGTGGGGAGCCTAATGCTACAACCCAGGACACTCTGCCAGTGGGGAGCCAATGCTATGACTTGGGAAACTCTGTTGATCTTCCTAATAAGACCTTTAAGTGTTAGTGGTAGAGCACCTACATCTTTAGCTTGAGCAGGATTCCACTTACCATAAATAGTAGGGATCATGCCTAACTCAAGAAGCCAATACCCATTGGCTAGATGGGTGGGAAAGACAGATGCCAACTAGGGTATACTCTACATCTACCAATATAGGGGAGAAACATCTCTAACCCTATGGGTAACAAATAGGAGTGATACCCTAATGTCCAAAGATCCCTCAACCCTAAGAGCTCTACATATTAATTATTCACCTTGGGAGCTCAAACAGGGGGGTAAGATTCAACTCAGTGTCCTTGATCAGTCTAGTCCCTTACTTTAGGAGGGTCACATCCATCAATCCATGCTGCTCTTTGTAGATAAGAAAAATATCAACATAATTACATTCGGTACCAACTTAACCAACTCACTGAAGAGTTGCCTCAAACATCACCAAGAGCAGAAATCTTTTTTTTCTTGTTCATGTAGGACATCAAAATCAAACATTATGTTAGAGTAAAAATATATCAGACAAAGGATACCTTATTCATCCTCCCTCTCATGGAGGCATCAACCACAAGCCTAATCTTGTCTCATACAACAACACTGACTCGATCTATGAAGATATCTTTGTCTCAACTATATATGAGATTATTTTCCAATCAAATCCCTATTGGGATTGGGTCCCCTGGGTCAATTTTTGGGCAAAAGCCCAAGTTTTGATGTAAAAATATGTAAAGTATCCACAAATTGTGGTCGCAGAGTGCGTAGCTAGTTAAAAGTCAAAAAGGGTTTTTACCCTCCTTTATGTAAAGTTGAGCCGAATTTTGACATCTACCCATGGTCCGCGGACCATGGGATTGATTAATAGGTGTGTCTTAGAGAGTCTAAGGATGGAGATGTTTTTGTCAATGGGTGCAAAGGAAGAATTCTAGCATGGAGAAGGAAATATTAGAGGGGAAAGGCTCTATAGATGAGTGCGCATATCCCTACAGCTGAGTGCGCTGGGAAGTTTTGAGTCTGTGAGCCTTTGCTGAATATCAATAAAGAAGATTGTTCTAGAAATTCTTGTGTTTAGTCCTTGTAATTATGTTATGTATGAATGTGCCGTATGTTGTGAGGAATCATGGTTTTATAAAATAATAATGTATTGATGTGCGATTTTACTTGATTTGTATTGTTATCTAAATGCAATTAATGTTAAGTCATTATGCGAAGATCATAACGCTTTATGTTAAAGTTATCGAACACTTAGGTAATTCCGAGTAATTGTAGATCTAAGGGTAATCTAAGGTGCATGTAAGTAGCTAATTGACCAGTTCAAGGTCCACAAAAGTCAGTCATAGACCTTCGCGGAGATCTAGGGGCCGATTAAGGGAAGTTACAACACTAGGCCATAGGAGTCGAGAGGTCTGCACGAAGGAAAATCTAGGTCGCCAAAAGGACATCACATTGATCTCAGGGTACGGAAACTTGGTTCCATCATCCCCCCCATAATGCTTCGGGTGAGACTTCAGTCCGTGCGCTGCGGATTGATGCCTAAAGGGCCAATAGTGTAGGGATTTATTTGGCACAACTAATTTTGAACTTGGGTCAAGACCTCCTGAGCCAAAAAATGGTTCTGTTGTCGGGACTGGGATCTGTATAAAGAGATGTGTGATGTCGCATCACTGGAATCTGACCAAGAAGGAAATTGAGAAGTGGTTGGATAGAAAGATCCACGAACTTGCAACGCAAGAAAATAGAAATCCGTGCCTAACAAAAGAACAGTGGTTGGACAGATATTTATACACAAAAATACATGAAATCTTTTTCTGCACCTTCTCGATTGAACTATATGAATGGATCGCTAAATTGGTAGATGGCCAAGGAAGGTGGAGGCTTGATGGTTCGATAGTATGGACCCCGAAGCTTGTGTTGATGTTGGAAGCTTCTGAAGATAAGATCACGTGCACTATTGACCATTGGCTTGATCGGATTATAGGATGATTTGTTACAGAGTTCATGGTCGACACCTCAATCAGCTATAGTGAAGTAAAGAGACATTTCTTCAAAGGACCGCGAGGTAAGTATCTAAGATCTTTGAATACTTGGATTAAGATGTTGCGTGAAAAATTGGTTATTCCACTGCCTTGATGTTTGGAGCTATGTGAAGTGGGAAGCTCTTCAGGGATAAGGGAAGAATAGGCCCTGAATATAGCCCATTAATTGAACCTCCTGTGAGTGACGACGAAGGAGAAACATAGGCTTCACCGTAGAGCATTGTCCAGTTGATAAGGCAAGGTTTTTCATGAATACCTCATCCATCTACACCACCTCCACAACATACACCTTCGCCCACACCACCCCCACCACCGCCACCGGTCAACATGTCGAATACAATGAAGTTTCCAGTTTTCAAGGGCTTAGGAAGTGAGTATCTAGATCAGTTTTGGTTTGTTGCGAAGGATGTGTGGGCATCCCAACAAATTACAGATGATAATTTAAAGAAGGTGCAGTTGGTCACCGCTCTTCAAGACTGCATGCTAACATGGTATGTTAAGTAATGCACTGATAAACCGTTGGCATCATTGGCAGATACTCAGATTGTTTTGAACAAGGAATTCGATAAGCCTAAATTTGCCTCACAATCAGTAACTGGATTTAAGGAAATCATGATGAGGCCTAGTGAAATGCCATGTGAGCTAGATCAAAGACTAAAGTTAGGAATCCATGAAGCTAATATGAATCTCATAGATAGTCATCACCGCAATTGGTTTATAGTCGTGCTCATGCCCCACTTAAAGATTTCTTTATCACAACAAAAGATAGGAATTCAAGTAGAAGCCCTGGATATTGTGATGAGACTACATGAAACTCCTATTCAGGATGCTTCATTGGGGGTTCAAAAGATACATGTAGAGCTGCAGAAACTTTTCTTGGGACTGTAAGGCCTGAAAAAAGAAAAAATGGCACGACCGGAGGTGCGTGAAGAAGTTTGGTGTCTCAAGTGTAAAAACAAAGGTCATGATAAAGATCATTTCCCTGTCTTCACGAATTACATCACAGAGGGGGGCCTATGCCCATGAGGTAGGAAGCTCTAGCAGGACCAAGTGTGGGGTCTGTGCTATGGTGCGATATTTGTCAAGTGGCTAGAAAACATGTTATAGATAATTGTCATTTGCTGGAAAATTTTGTACAGACACCACAACAATTTTTCTGTGATTTCTACAAATCGGTGAGCCACAATGGACACCATTGTTGAAGCTATGAATTAATGATGGAGAGGATTCCTACATATCGAATGCAAGGAGAAACTCAACATCTGAATCAAGGCATTGGGGTAGTGCACGAAGGATATCAGAGACATGGATGAGGCTAAGGAGGAGAAGGACTTGGTAGGGGTCATGGATAGGTCATTTTCTACAATTACGGAATGCTAGGACACTACACACAAGAGTGTACGAATTAGACACGCCCATCATGTCAATACTCCACTCAGTTTGACCACACAATCGAATAATGTCCTGTGCTGATGGCTAAGATGTAGGAGAAGAAGGCGCATCCTCAGCATCCTACCCAGAACTTACAGATGATGAGGGCCGAGCCTCGCGAGGAGGACCCGAATGTGAATATCATGTTGTGAAGTGGGATCCCGATTAGTGACGATAAGGGAAAACAACCTGAAGAAGGTGATGGGTCCACAAGGCCCCATAAAAGGAGACTGGTTTTTATCTAGAGCATGTAAAGGAAACATTCATGGAAGCGAAGAAAAGCTTCGTTGAAGCCCCCACCTCAGGGAGTGAGAACAAACTCCTAGACACCAACGCACTTATAGAGGTTGACCCCTTTGTGCTTACCACCTTCTTGGAGACTTGTATTTAAAACTCCTACACAATAGCAAGGATGTGAAAGGAATAGAGGAGTTGATAAATAAGTGTGCTAGTAAGGATAATGCTCTTGATGAACCCCGCATAGTTAGAAATATTGGTAAGCATAAGACAAGAACAGGGCGCGAGATGAGGCTTACCACAAAAATGAGAGACTACAAGATGGGCCAAGTTATTTTGGATTTGGGGTTTGATGCAAATGTATTGCCCAAGCAGACCTGGGAGAGAATGGGGAGGCTTCTGCTGCAGTGGTTGTCAATTCAACTGAGGATGGCAAACTAGCAGAAGATTATCCCCATGGGACAATTGTAGGGAGTTACCATAGATATAGAAGGTGTGTGCACGCAGGATGATTTTGAAGTGATAGAAATTGTGGACGACAACAATCCATACCCCACACTCCTTGGGATATACTGGGCTATTGATATGAATGGGGTAATTAATTTGAAGAAGTGTAAAATGTCATTTGAAAGAAAATCCCTCCATACTGTAGTACCATTGGACCCTGCAGAAGGATTGCGCTATATTGAATCGATCTGCGACTATGAGGCAAGTGATGATGATTTGGATCAAATCTACAAAATTACTACACAAGACCAAGATTGGGTTAATCCGATAGCTGATGGAGAATTTGCATGGGACCACGAAATCTCATGTACCTCAGATTAAGATGAAGAATTAGAGCATTGGCAGAATAGGTTGCACGAAGTATCTTCACTGCATTGCAATAAGATGACTAAATCATTGCATTGTGTGTCATTGGAGGTAATAAATTTACCTTATTATGATGGTTTAACTTATGTAGATAAATTTTTGGATGCTTTTGAAATAGAAGTTCCAGAGGATCACCGCTTTCATGCGCTGGACTTGGCACTCTGCACTACGCCCGCTCGGTGGTGGGGTACAGTCAAAGATAGTTTTGATGAGTGGCACGATTACAGGAGGATGATGAGGATGTGATTTAGACATCCTAAAGTATGGTTAACTAAGAAATATGATGGGAGGAATGATCCATGCAATCATCTGGAAAAATGGACTAAAGTGTATTGAATGGAGCCATGGATAGAATGGGTGCATTTATTCTGTCACACTATGGATATAATCCCTATGAATTGGTATTTGGAAACAGAGCTCTACCACGACACCACAAACTAGGACATCTTAAGAGAAATATTTTTGATGACCTTTAGCTTTGAGACAGGATCAAAGGCATTGATGAGGTGATGTAGGAGGTTAAGGCAGCAATCTTCCGATTTCCCCAAGATCCTTTGGAATTGATTCAACCGGATTGGAGCACCCAACTGCGCCATGCGCTAGAATGCTATCATGTGACTGTTAAAGAGGAGGATGAGGATCCAAGGAATATTAATATCCTAGAAGTGGAAGGCCATCCTGAGGTTGGACGTCCACAAATAGAGAACCTGGATATCACCACGTCACTGAAGACTAGGCAGGGAAACATTGGTATGGAAGTGGAGCCTAAATCTGTGAATATCAAAGATTATTAGGATGATGCTACAGTGGACAAAGTTGTTGAGCTACTCTGCGTGTACCAAGATCACTTTTCTACAAAATTTTCGGACCTGGAAGGCATCATAGCTTATTTGAGAGTGATGAAAATAACACTAAAACCGAATGCAAAGCCGATTAAGCAAAGTCCATATCGCGTTAATCCCAATATAAGGAAAAGGCCTAGCTGGAAAAGGAGCACGCTACAAAGTAGTAGACTAAACAAGAACAACATGACTCTGAGCGAAGCGATAAATCCCCTTCGCCCCTGATTGAGGAAGAAGAGTAGTGAGTGCAGGGTGGTGGCAGTGATGTAGGACAGAGCACTCCATTTCAGGTGTACAGGTATAGGGAACAACAAAAGGAGGGCCCCCAAAAGAATTCAAAAGCCACCACTCGATCCCATTACACTAGTAGAAGGCGTTCTCGACGAGATCGGAGATAAAGTGCATAACACCATTGTGGAACTATTGCAGCAGTTCGAATAATAGCACCTACAATTGCTAGGCACTATTCAGAAGTATCTATGTGAACTACAGTTCCAGACTAGTAGGATCCAGGTGGGTGCACAACAGGTGAGTGCCGCAGAGATGAGCCTGGCACTAGGGACCAGTCAAGCTACTGAGATGGCCAGGTCAGTGGATCTCTAGGTAGTCACGCTACCAAAAGGGTCCTTGAGTGCGGAACTAGCCGATGACAAGGTCATCATAAGTACTTTGAAGAACATTGGCTCCCCAACAAATATCTTCACATGCTATAGATAGGTGTGACGGCGGAATTAAGAGTACGGGAGAAGTGCACTCTCATCTTAATAAGTGAATATCAAGTGAACAATGAGCAAATGTTCACCAAGAAGATAGAGGCCCTGAATGTGAAGGAAACGATCCAAGTGCGGAGCGCGTAGCTGGCGGTCGCGGTTGCAGAGGCACGCATGACAGTGTTGGAGTTGCACATACCTAAGGAGGCACCACTTGAAGCTAAGATCCAGAAGCTAGCTACGGGTGTCCGTGATGCTAAGGTAGAGGTGGCCAGAGTTTAGTTTGAATTGAATATGAAAATCATAGAAATGGAGCTCAAATCACAACTTTTGACTCTGCTAAAAGTTCGAGAACAACGTGAAGCTGCTGTTAAGGAAGGAATTGCTACTATGGATGCCGCGGTTGGTGACTGCACATCTCTATTTGAACAAGCCATGGAATTGGTGATGATCCTTTAGGGAGATCCAACCCTGTAGATCTTAAGTATAGAGATACACGAGCTGCAAGAGTAGTATGACGAAGTAAGGGCGATGACGGGCTCCATTTCTACAACACAGCACCTCGCCAAGCTTTAGGAGGTTAAGCAGCTCCTTACATAGGTGGAAGTAGCGCATAAAAAGGAAGAATTCCGTAAGGCCAGGTTGGGGCCTTGGTTGGATGAAGCCTACCTAGTTTCGGCCAACATACAAGAAAAAATGGTGAACTTGCAAACTACATAGCAGAAGATCAAGCGAGTTGGTGAAGGGCCAACTACATAGCAACTCGTAGAGCAAGTGAAGTAGGCATCCAAGTAGAGTGCAAATGAAGTCACAATTGTGTAGGTAGAGATGGGACATCTTTGCAGCAAGATCACTGTGCTAGCCAAGTGACTCAAGGGCGAGTCACGAAATTTGTGTTGGGGACCTGTTGGGATGGTGTCCCCTAGGTCAGTTTTGGGGAAAAATCCCAAGGTTTGATGTAAAAATATGTAAAGTCTCCGCAAACTGTGGTCGCAGAGCACGTAGCTAGCTAAAAGTCAAAAAAGGTTTTTACCCTCCTTTATGTAAAGTTGAGTTGGCTTTTGAGATCTACCCATGGTCTACAGACCATGGGATTGTATAAATAGGTGTGTCTTATGGAGATGCTTTTGTCAATGGGTGCAAAGGAAGAAGTCTAGCAAAGAGAAGGAAGTCTTAGAGGGGAAAGGCTCTATAGCTGAGTGTGCATAGGCTTAGAGTTGTGTCCGCAGCTGAGTGCACAGGGAAGTTTTGAGTCTATAAATCTTTACCGAATATCAATAAAGAAGAGTGTTCCAAAAATTCTTGTGTTTGGTCCCTTTACTTATGCTATGTATGAATGCACTATATGATGTGAGGAATGATCGTTTTATAAATAATGATGTATTGATGCATGACTTTACTTGATCTGTATTGTTATCTGAACACAATTAATCTTAAGTGATTACGTGAAGATCATAACTCTTTCTGTTAAAGTTATCAAACACTTAGGTAATTCTGAGTAATTACTAATCTAAGGGTAATCTAAGGTGCACGTAAGTAGCTAATTAACCTACTCAAGGTCCGAAAAAGTCAGTCATAGACCTTCGCGGAGGTCTAGGTGCCGATTAAGGGAAGTTACAACACTAAGCCATAGGAGCCTCGAGATCTGGGCAAAGGTAGATCAGGTCGCCAAAAGGAAACTACACTGATCTCAGGGTGTGAAAAACTGGCTCCAACATGCCCCCATATTGCTTTGGGTGAGACTTCAATTCGCGCAATGCGGATTGATGTCGAAAGGGCCAGTAGTGTAGTGATTTGTTTGGTGCAACTAAATTTGAACCTAGGTCAAGACCCCCTAAGCCAACAATCCCACTCTTGTTATCACAATATATCATTGCCATATCTAGAACCTACTCAAACATCTCTCTAAGAGGATTCCTTAACCAAACTACCCCATAGTTAGCCATGCTACTAACAATGTTCTCTTTCAATTATCAAAGTATCCATGCAAAATCATATCTCCATAAGATCTTTCATCTCAAACTCAGTGGCCATGTCCTTATTACGCTCGATCATCAGAGGCTCACTACCTATCAAGAATAGATCACCAACATATAAATTTAAAATCAAAGGCATACATTCTGTTATCATATTAAAATTTTACACTCATATGTATGCATTAGAAGACACTCAAAGTCAGTGATCAACACATACAGAGATGAAATTTTCAGCTGGTATCACAATGAAGACCAGAAATCAAAATATTTCCTAAGGTTCAAGTTAAAAAATTGAATCATGTGGATCCACCGTTGTTGGAAATTAGCAGTTGCACAACTATTTATTCGATAGTCACGCAGTCACAAAACGTCTAGTCAGCACCTTGGACCATGAACTTGCTTGAGAAACACTCCAAATTTTGATATCATGGTGTTATTGGCCATTCTATCACATTTGATCAATAGTTCTCCTAATGGGATCAATCAACATCCTATTCTTCCTTGTCATTATCTTGCACAAAGCCCTAATCATGTCTCTTTCATTCCCCAGAGTTTCTGCCCTAAACTGCATCATTTGATCCAATTTTAGGACCAATGCACCCCGGCCTCTTGTTAGATAGTGTTCACCTACAAGTTTCTCCATTGTGGCCTGCATCGATCACCTATATGGCGCTACCCTTTGTACATGTGTTGGTTCTATAAATTCAGGAGAAACAGAGATGTTTTGGAAGGCTCCATTTCCATAAGCTTCTAAAATTTGTTACAACCATTTACCTTAGATAAAACATTCGGATCCTATTCTATCCTACTTTGGAGTTTCCATCCCTTATCCTATGATCCCTTCCTCCCATCAAAGGTGGATCCAAAACCTTAGATTGGTAATTGGATAATAACTCCCAACTTACCCCACTCCTCTATATATGTACAACCTTAAATATGAACGAGGTCCGATTTTGGAGAGTGATTCCACCTTTATGATGTTGTTGTGAGAGGTTTCAATTCATTCACTTGGGGTGTTTGGAAGTGCACATTGTGACAAGGAAAGGACAAGTCAGCCTAGAGGAGCTCTTCTATAGGATCAACACCTATTTATGGTTGTAAACTCCCTCCATTTATATTAATGCAAAGAATTATTTTTTTTCCTATATGTGATGTTGTTATTTCATGTATTTAAATACCATGTTGATCTATTGAATAGAGTATTTTTTGGGTAGTGGAGGTCCCGCATAACGGTTTTGGGACAGAAAGCCTAGAAATTAGGATTGAACCATTGTTAAAAATCCGAAGTATGTGGAGCGTGAAATGTAAAAGGTTGAGTCAAAAGGGTAGTCCACCCAAAAATAATGTAAAGAAATGTAGGTTGAGTCGGCCCACCTATGGATTGCTATCCATGGAAAGGTATAAATAGAGCGAGGCTCTATGGGTAGAGTAGCTAAGTTTTTGTATGATTTTGGAGATTTGAAATGTAATGGGTGTCTGAAAAGAGCATTCTGAGAGTGTCTGTAAGTTCGAGTCAAGGATTTGGGTAGAGGATAGAGGCTTTGCAGTTGTGTGTGCAGAGGCCTAGAAGAGTTCGTAGTTGTGTGCGTGGATCCCTGCAGCTGAGTGCGTAGGGAAGATCTGGATGTAAGGTTGATAAGTGGAAATAAATATAAGTTCTTCTGAATTCTGTGTTAATTTGAACTATTGCAACTCTGTTCTTTTATGGTTAATGAAACTGGTTTGATCTGCGCTCATATGCTTATTGAGTACTTGTGAATCTGGTTTAATCTTAATATGCGAACTAATGAAAGAAGTAAATGTTTGCTTAAAGACCTCTCTAAATAGATATGGGTTTTAATAATTACTCGAATAAACTAGATCTGCAATGAGCATAGTAAGGGAAAGTTAAGATTATCTGGATCTGCGTGGATCTAGTGCAGTGCGAAGCTACAGGACGACGGGTGAACATCTCAGACCACATCTAGACATCCCAAGGGTGCGGAAACTTGGTTCCAGCACCCTCCCCTGCTACCTCGGGTGAGACCTCAGTCCACGCTTCGCGGGTTGTCGCCGAAAGGGCTGGTAGCTGCGGGATTTCCTTAGCTAAATAATTCTTCCGAACCTAGGTTAGGCCCATATAAGCCAACAAATGGTTCCATTGCTGGGATCGGGATCTGCCTAAAGGGTGTCTGGTGTGGAACACAGGAAGAAAAACGTTGAAGGATCGAAGGAATCAGGGATGGTAATAGATCAAGGGTAACTATGGCAAGTGCGATTCAGTTGTCGGTATTCAAGGGAGCAAGAGGCAAAGACCTGGAACAATTTTGTTTTGTGCTAACATTAGTATGGGACACATAGAAAATATAAGAACACAACAAATTAATAAGGAGTTCACCCAATCCTCCTCGGCTACATCTCCGGTCCAACTTTCAGTGGTGGCCTTCTTTTATTATGTCTTTAAAGTAGATGTTTTACAGTGAGGAGCTCAATTTGAGTCTCTTGAAACATATAATGCTTAGTAGGGTGGTTCTTGTATTCCTCAAGCCACTAGAGTGCGCAAACTCTTCCTTACCAAGTCTCGACCTCACTGGTCTTTATGGAATGAGTTCAATTTGGTACTCAGATTCCTGACAGATATCCTCACAGGAATCGCTTGAACCTCTCAAGCCTAGTTTTGTCTACTCGATGTAACCTTAACTCTACAGGTCTGCTAAACTCTCTATTTTCTGCTTCTTGCTTCACTGTATCTTTCTTTCTATTCACTGTTCCCCTCTCTTCTCTCTTTCTGTTTTCTATATATTCATGGATTAAAGCCAATTTGTCTCATGATTGTTCGCTTCCTCTTCCACCCCTTCGGATCACCCACTGTTGTTCGCTTGGAATTCTTTGCCTCTATATCATCGTCACTTTGTAACATCTCACAGGGAAGTGGCCACTTGTCCTCTCACAAACTACGCCAGCTCTTCCTCAAATGGTTTAGTATTTTGGTTACGCTATGTAATGATTCATCAGCCAACTCAGCGGTCAAATCAGACTTCAGAATTTTATATGCTGCAACTTAACTCTCCCTCCAGATCTATTCATTCATCGGCCACAATCTCCGTCGTTAGATCTGGAGCCCCCAGATCCTACGGTGTTCGCTCTTATCATGCGGTTGACTTGCTCGGACGTTAGCCCGCGATGAGAGCGGTTTTCTCTCTCATCTGTTGAACACGAATTGTGCAATGTGTGGAATCGCTCATTCTCCTACCAAATCTGCTTAACACCCAAAATGCCTCCGATATTCCGCTGGTTTTGGAGCGTAGGACCCGCCTTTCGCTTTTAGTTCTTTTCCCATGGTTTTTGGCTTCCCTTGTGACCGAGCGCTTGGGGCATTTCCATTTCGAGGGGTTTTTCCCAGTGATGTGTGAAATGACCTCCATTTTCTGATCTGGACTTCCTAACTGCTAGTTTGCATCCTACGCGGTCTCCATGGGCCTCGGTCAGCGCGCTTTGATAAAGGTCCTCGTCGTTCCTTCCTGGCTTCAAACTGCCACTGTCTAGAGGTCCTTCCTGATAGCTCTTTGTTCACAAGTTTTTGAAGTCTATCCTAATTTGATACAGTCATAGAACTTTGTTAATTTTCATGGATCCAATTTGGATCACGGCCTTCCCACTAAAAAATATTTTGGACCACCAAAAGTTGGTTTTCAAGCATTGACTAAGTGAGGGTACAATTGTCTCACTTGTCCAATCTCTATCCACTTTGCACTACTCGACTTTGAACCCTTGAGCCCAACTCTGAGGTACTCAACATCTCCCCTGCGTGTCGTCCTCACCTTCTTGTCCAAAATTGTGTCTTCCTACAATTCATTAAGATATTCAGGTAGCAGGTCATCAATAGAAGGCAATTGACTCTGCTCTTCAGGATCCTCAATTAGTGAAGGTTCAAGCAATCTGCATTTACAACTGAGTAGATGTGCATGTAAGCTGGTAGATCAAGGCGAAAAGCATTCTTACCAATCTTCTCAAGTATCTTGAAGGGTCCATACCTGATAGGCTTTAGCTTTTTACCTTCACCTTGCATCCTGTCCTTGCTTATATACAGCCAGACTTGGTCACCAACTTGAAAACTATGCTCCATCCGATGCTTCTCATGCCTTGCTTGTATTTGGCTCGGTTCTTTTCCAGTTGTTTCTGTACTACCTGGTGGATCTCTTGGATCTATTCAATGAACCTAGTTGCCTTGTCCACATCATTGTGTCCCTCAACTATGGTGTCTTTACCAAAGACAGAATCCAAAGGAGACCTTGGTGTGAAACCAAAACAGGTCTCAAAAGGAGATCTCTGTGTAGAGGAATGTTTTGCTATGTTGTAAGCATGTTGCACATAACATAAATGTTCATCCCAAAGCTTAGGATGCTTGCTGCAATATCCCCTGAGCAACTGGATCACTGTCTTGTTGACTACTTCTATCTAGCCATCAGTTTGTGGATGAAAAGTTGTGCTTTTCTTCAGTTTGGTGTCCATCAATTCCCACAGAATTGACCAAAACTTCCCCACAAATTGGGTGTCTCGATCAGATACAATGGAAGTGGATAATCCACAATGAACCCATACATGTTGAAAGAACAATTTTGTAGTTTGTTCAGTTGTAATCTATTTATTACAAGGTATCAAAATACACATTTTGCTAAACCTATCCACAACAACATATAGA
>APFE030023262.1:64987-120321 GCA_000404065.3 Pinus taeda | reverse complement strand
TGAGTACATCATTCATTAATCTCATGAAAGTAGCAGGAGCATTAGTTAAGCCAAAAGGCATAACCAGCCACTCATACAATCCCTGCTTTGTTTTGAAAGCAGTCTTCCATGCATCTTGTTCTGCAACTCTGCCTAATGGTATCCACTATGCAAGTCTAGCTTGGAGAAATAAACAACTTCTTTCAATTGATCTAAAAGATCATCTGTGCGAGGAAGGGGATAATGATTTTTTATTGTTATCTTATTCAGTGCTCGGTAATCAATGCACATTCTCCACGAGCCATCTTTGGTGACCCACATGGTGATGTGCTAGGTCTGATGAACCCCTTCTCGAGCAACTCCTACACCTGCTTATTGATTTCAACATTCTTTAAAGCGGACAACCTGTACATTCCAGTGTTATGCAATGGAGCATCTTGCTACAAAATAATATCATGTACTATTTCCTTTTTGGGTGGCAGACCTTTAGGTTCTTGAAACAAGATATCATACTTTGAAACAACCTTTTCTAAATTAGCTTGTTGTTTAGCATTACAACCCTCAAATACATTGGTTTTATCAGGTTTCTTTTCCTTTACAACCATCAGTAAGAATTGTTTACTTGAATTTATCATTTGTTTCATCTGCCCTGATTTTATGAGAGCATAATTATTCTTGAGCTTATGAACTCTTCCAAAGTATTCGATTCCATCTTTAACAAGTAGATACTTGTTCTTGGCTCTATAGAAAATAGCTTTTCTATCATACAAGTAAGGACTTTCTAAAACAATTCCTTACTTGTTCTATCAGTCTTCTTCTTCTTGCCCTCGAACTTCTTAGGTCTCAACTCCGGATGCAGAATCTAATAGTGCTCATCATCATGCCCATCCTTTTTATATTGGGTGCATGAAGGCTTTCTCTTCTATGCAGTGTCAACCTTCCTTGCTTTCCTCTAGCTTCTAGATGAGTAGCTTGAACAGATACCTCATCTATACTAGTGGGATTAAACATGAGGATAGTGTGCCTCATGTAGTTGTGTAGACCACCAATGTACTTCAACAGAGTCTTAGGAGACTTTAATGAGATTCTTAGAATCAATGCTCTCTTTCTAAATTCTTGGGTGTATCCTTGTACACTTTGGCCTTTCAACTATCGAAGAGTTTCCCAGCTCATCATGGCTTGCTGCATGTAGGCCAATTGATAGAACTGCTTTTTGATTGCAAAAACAAATTCACTCCAGACAGAGATAGTCTTACCATGTCTCTTCAGGTTAGCTTGGGTCCTGCCTTCCCACCAAACCAAGGCAGTGCCTCCAAGGTGTAGGCTTGCCAGCTGAATCTTGCTCTGCACTCTACAATAAACATCAATTTGTCTAATCCAATTGTCCAACTTTTCTGCATTCAACTCTCCATCATATATAGGTAAATCAAATTTGACATCTAGTTTAATCAAAGATGCCTTATTTTTATGTTTACGGCTATTAGGAGGTGTGAGAAAACTTTCCTCTTTCCCTTTGCCTTTTGAGTGGTCATGGAAGTGAGATTCATCTTCTCCTTTGTCTTGTTTGGAGCCTGATGAATCTTCATCTTTGTGTTTCCTAAAATCCCTATACATTTCCTCTACCATGGACTTTATGGCTAGGAAACTATCTATGAATTGAGGCTCTGGCCCCATAGAACCTTCCTCTAACATTGTATTTTGAGGATAGACTCTCCCAATTTTAGGATTAGTTTTGACCAACTCTCCTTCTCCTAATTTGAGCTTTGATCTAGTTAGCATTCAACAGCTAAATCCAACACAACCCTGTCTAACCTTAACAGCCTAAGGCTCTGATACCACTTGATTTGAAAATCACTTGTGAGTGATCTCAATTAATTAATTAATTAATTAATGAAGGTATTATAGACTCATGTGCTGGTGTGTGTCTATGTTATCTTAGGCAACAGATCGATCAGATTGCAAAATACACAGACACTGGAAAATGGAAAACAGTAAGAGAAACACATTAAGCAAATACATGAGCACAAAAAATTAATAAGGAGCTCACCCAATCCTCCTGGGCTACGTCTCCGATCTAGCTTTTAGGGGTGGCCTTCTTTTATTGTGTCTTTAAAGCAAAGTTTTTATAGGGAGGAGCTCAATTTGAGTCTCCTGAAACAGATAATGCTTAGTAGGGTGGTTCTTGGATTCCCCAAGCCACTAGAGTGCACAAACTCTTCCTTACCAAGTCTCAACCTCACTATTCTTTATGGAATGAGTCCAATTTGGTACTCAGTTCCTCGAAAGATATCCTCATAGGGGTCGCTTGAACCTCTCAAGCCTGGTTCTGTCTCTTTTTTCTACTTCTTGCTTCATTGCCTCTTTCTTTCTGTTCACTGTTCCCCTCTCTTCTCTCTTTCTGTTTTCCGTCTATTCATGGCTTAAAGCCAATTTGTCTCATGATTGTTCACTTCTTCTTTCGCCCCTTCAGATCACCTGCTGTTGTTCGCTTGAAATTCCCTGCCTCTACATCATCGCCACTGTGTAACATCTCATAGGGAAGTGGCCACTTGTCCTCTCACGAATTGCACCAGGTCTTCCTCAAACGGTTCGGTATTTCAGTTACACTGTGTAATGATTCATCCACCAACTCAGTAGTCAAATTGGACTTCAGACTTTTATATGCCGCAACTTAATTCTCCCTCCAGATCTAGTCATTCATTGGGTGCAATCTCCACCGTTAGATCTGGAGCCCCCGGATCCTATGGTGTTCGCTCTTATCACGCAGTTGACTTGCTCGAACGTTAGCCCATGATGAGAGAATTTTTCTCTCTCATCCATTGGACACACGTCGTGCAATGTGTGGAATCGCTCGTTCTCCTGCCAAATCTGCTTGTCACCCAAAATGCCTCTGATATTCCTCCAGTTTTGGAGCACGGGACCCGCCTTTCACTTTTAGTACTCTTCCCATGGTTTTCAGCTTCCCTTGTGATCGAGCGCTCGGGGCCTTTCCATTTCGAGGGGTTTTGCCCAGCTTAGCACTATTTGCGCATCAGAAATGACCTCCATTTTCTGATATGGACTTCCTAACTGCTAGTTTGCATCCTGCATGATTTCCATGGGCCTCAGTCAGTGTGCTTTGACCGAGGTCCTCGTTGTTCCTTGCTAGCTTCAAACTGCCACTGTCCAGAGGTCCTTCCTAATACCTCTTTGTTCACAAGTTTTTGAAGTCTGTCCTGATTTGATAAAGTCATAGAACTTTGATAATTTTCATGGATCCAATTTGGATCAGCGCGAGATTTTACCAACCCAACCAGAACTTCGTGCAGCTATTGTGAGAAATTCAATCATGAGCTGCTATACTATCCTTTGTTGATAGCTCAAATTCTGGAAAAGAGGGCAGCGCAACCAACAATGACCCAGAATGTGTAAATGATGAGGTCCGAACCCCACAAGGAAGATCCCAAGGTCAACATGATGCTGAGAAGTGGCACAACCATAGGAATGAATGGACATAACCCAGGAGGCAATATGGGGATGTATTAGGAATCTCGGGGGAGCTTCACGGAGGTCTCTACCCCGGGTAACAGGGATCAGCCTGAGACGGACAAGGATCGCTTGATGATAACTACCTTTTTAGAGACATGTATAAAATTACTTTACAACAACAAGGTGGTTAAAGGCCTACAAGGGTTAATAAATAGGTGCGCAGGGTGGAATGAGCCTCGCATCATTCGAAAGTTGGGAAGACATGCATCGCAGACCGGAAGGGAAATGTGGTTAATGACACAGATCAGCGATTATGAGATGGAGCAGGTCATTTTGGATCTAGGCTCAGATGCCAACGTATTTCCAAAAAAGACATGGGAGCGCATGGGTAAGCCTACACTACAATGGTCCCCTATCTAATTGCGGATGGAAAATCAACAAAAAGTGCTACCCATGGGAAGGCTACAAGGAGTGATGGTAGACCTTGATGGCGCCAGTACTGGCACAGATTTTGAAGTTATTGAGCTCATGGATGAAAATACACCCTATCCTATGTTGTTAGGAATAGATTGGGCCACTGACATGAATAGAGTTATTAATCTAAAGAAGAGGACAATGATATTTGAAACAAAGGCGCTCCGCATCATTATTCTGCTAGATCTGGCTGAAGGAACGTGCTACCTCGAACCTGTGCATAGCGATGATGACGAAGATTATAGTTACAAAATGACTGCCCAAGGGAAAGGATGGGTCCAGACATTAGAGGATAGTAGAATATCATGAGGGGATGGAGAATCTGGCACTGATGATTCAGATGAGGAAGACGAGTGGTGGCGAAATTGGTTGAATGGAGTAACCATGCTACACTGTAACATAGTGATGAAATCGTCATACTCTGTAAAGGCCCAAGATCATGAATTTCCAAAGTATGATGGGTTGACGATGTTAGATGAATTTCTAACCAAATTTGAAATCGCAGTACTGGAGCACCAACAGTTTGACGCAATGAAGTGGGCATTGTGCATGATGTCTACGTGATGGTGGGGCACACATGAAGGAACGTTCGAAGATTGGCGTGCCTGCAAGCATATGATGAATATCATATTTGGAAAGCTAGAAGTATGCATAATAGAGAAACATGATGGACGTGGTGACCCATGCCTGCACCTTACTAGATGGACCAAATCCTACGGAGAAGAACCTTAGCCAGAATGGATGCACTTATTTTATCACACCCTGGATGTCATTCCCAGAAATTGGTATACTGAAGCAGAGCTCCAGCATGACACAAGGGAGTGGGATATCTTATGTGAAGGGTTATTAGTGACATTCCTCTTTGAAGATCAATGGATGGATCCTATAGATGAAGTGCTCGAGCTGGTAAAGGCCACCATTTTCAAGACACTAATAGAACCAGAGGAACCTGCGTAGCTCGACTGGTTGTGGCAGCTGAGCCAAGCCCTCGCATGTTTTAATATTGAGGTAGAATATGATGAGGATGATCCATGAAATGTCAATATTCCAGAATCAGAGGAAAGCTACGAGGTGCGTAGACCCGAAATCTAAGATCATGATATGAGGGCACCGTTAAAAACATAACAATTCAATATAGGAACCAAAGCAGAACCAAAGTATGCAATACTTGGGGACTATTGGGACAACGCTACAGTAGAAAAGTTCATCGAATTTCTCCACAAATATCAAGACTTGTTTCCAACAAAGATCACGGAACTAAAAGGGATCCTAGGGGACTTGGGAGTGATGAAGATAACATTGAAGCCAGACGTGAAACCAGTTAAGTAGCAGCCCTACCGATTAAACCCAAAATATAAAGCAAAGGTCCACGAAGAACAGGACAAGATGTTGGTAGCAGGAATCATTGAGCCTGTCGAGGAGTCTGATTGGGTAAGTCTAATGGTTGTGTAGGAAAAGAAACAAAAGGGAAAGATTTGGATCTACATGGATATTAGGAAGCTCAATGATGCCTGCGTGAACGACCCATTTCCAACACCGTTTGCGAATGAGGTACTGGAAAATGTGGGGGGGTAGGAAGCCTACTCGTTCACAGATGGGTTCTCAGGATACCACTAGATCAAGATCACGCCAGAAGATAGGAGTAAAATGACATTCACCACCAAATGGGGTTGCTTTCAATACACGATGACGCCCTTTGGTATGAATAACGTGCCAGTAATATTTTCACAAATAGTGGTCACATCATTCAAAGAATTTATACACAAGTTTTTAGAGGTCTATCTGGATGGCTAGACTGTGTTTGGACTCGTCAAGAAGCATGTAGCGAGCTTACAGTTAATGTTGGATACTTGTCGATCACATCAGATTGTGCTAAATCTCAAGAAGTGTACTTTCCTTGTCCCATTCAGGAACCTGCTGGGCCACGTGGTCTGTAAGCAAGGCTTGATAGTGGATCTGGCAAATATCGATGTCATACTCAATCTAAAAGCGCCATGCAATGTCAAGCAAGTGCGTGCCACACTAGGGCACACTGGTTACTATCGAAAGTTCATCAAAATCTACACTCAGATCATGGCTCTGATGGAATAGTTGCTGAAGAAGGATGCTACTTATTGCTGGAACGAGGAATGTAACAAAAGTCTAGAGACGCTTAAGGAAAAGATGGCATTGGCCCATATATTGGTCTTTCCAAAATGGGACGTCAAATTTCATGTGCACGTCGACACGTCAAGTATTGCCTTAGGGGCAGTACTTACACAACCAGGAGTGGAGGGAATTGACCACCCGATTGCGTTCGTAAGTCACCGGTTTTCAAAAGCTAAGAAGAACTATTCCACTAATGAGCACGAGGGATTAGCGATGGTATACGCGCTTCAAAAATTTCGCCATTATCTACTGGGACGTCACTTTAAGATGTATAACGATCACTCATTGTTAGAATACCTCGTGAATAAGCCTGTGTTGGGGGCATATCTATTGATGGTTGCTGTTATTCCAGGAGTATGACTTCGAGGTCATCATCAAGCCGAGATGTCTAAATCTAGGCCCAGATCACCTGTCCCAAATTGAGACCAGCAAAGAACCCACAAGTCTAGAAGACGGACTTCCAGATGCTCAGCTATATGTGGTGCATGTAACGGATGGTCATTTGAAGATATAATCCATTTCTTAACTACAAGGACTACGCCCTAGGGATACTCCATTCAACATAAGAAACAATAGGTGATATGCGCAACAGACTTCATCGTGATTGTAGGACACCTCTACAAAATGGGCAATGATGAGATTCTGTGTTAGTATGCCTCGAAGTTCAAGCACAGATAGATCCTAGCCGAAGCCCACGAGGGGGTTGCTAGCGGACACTATGCAAGTCGCGCCACACCCCAGACAATACTTCGCACTGGATTATGGTGGCCCACTCTGCATCAGGATTCAAAAGCTCACTACCGATCCTGCAACATCTGTCAACGAATAGGGAAACCGTCGCGACGAGACGAAATGCTGCTCCAACCGCAGATGACACTACAACCCTTTGAAAAGTGGGAAATTGACTTTGTAGGACCTATTGAGCCGCAAGGAAAAATGAGTGCGCATTATATCATCACCGCAATAGATTATTTAACCCGATGGGCCGAGGCACAACCAGTTAAGGATTGCATGGCTACAACAACTGTGAAGTTTTTGTTCGAGAATGTACTGACAAGATTTTGCTGTCCCAAAATTCTCATGAGCGATTGAGGAACGCACTTTCTAAATGAATCCATCAACGCACTCACTGAGGAATTCCAAATATATCATCAACAGAGTACGCCATACCACCCGCAAGCAAATGGGACCGTAGAAGCATTCAATAAAATTTTAGAGACTGCATTAACCAAGGTCTGTAATGTGAGATGAAATGATTGGGACTTGCGCATCCCTGTTGTGCTATCGACATATCGAACCACATGCAAGAAATCAACGGGCCAAACACCTTTTCGGTTAGTCTATGGCAAGGAGGCCATCATGCCTATGGAATATATTGTGCCTAGCCTGCAGATCGCAAAAATCACAGGTATGGCAGACCATGGGGCTTTGGAGGAAAGGCTCGCGCAGCTCAAAGAAATGGAAGAGGAACGATTTTTGGCTGGATTTCATTAGCAAGTGCAGAAACAGCAGGAAAAAGCGTGGCATGATCGCCATATCAAGGTGTGCACCTTCAAGGAGAATGATCTAGTATTTCTATATGACAGTAAATTTGAGAAGTTCCCGGGAAAAATCCAAATTCATTGGTTGGGACCTTACGTCATCAAAGAAGTTACCGATGGGGGCGTGGTTCAGCTTGTCAAACTCAATGGGGACCCCTTTCTAGGACGGGTAAACGGAAGTCGTCTGAAGCTCTATACGAGCGGATCGGCTGCTTGATTAACTGGTCGAGGGACAGTCTCACCACTCCAACTAGTTGAAATAGAGCATGGGACAATAAAGCAGTCTGGAAGAAAGAGGCACGAGTGCCAGGATACGCGTCGATTGGGCCCATCATCAGGATCGTAGCCACACGATTAGAAGTACATTGTTGCATTGCTCCAAGCAAAGGTGACCATACAGGTCACTATTCATGACATGATGTCTGCATTATGGCAAAAGGGAGTGGGTAGCAAGAAATTAAGGGAAGGAGTACGAGCCAGATGTGGCACAAGCTACTGCAGAATTTGCATGGGGACACTCGAATAGGCGGCAATCCAGAAATTTGAAATTCGACTCACTTATAAAACACTGAGGAATACCTACCAGGTGACTTACACTTCCACAAAGCATATGCTGAGTCTTGACATGGCACCATTTATTATCTCTGCCCAAGGAGTACACCCGCAGGTGGTAATATGGCCAAGAGGGCAACCAAACTATCCCGGGAGCATGGTGTTGATAGCCATGAGCATCTTGTAGCCTGCAGACTCAACAGTAGGGAATGTACCAGAAAATAGAAGGCATGAAGTAGAAGTGGTCTGGATGTCATTGCCCCATCCATGGGCAGGTTGGTAAACTACAACAATTCAGCAAAAATATGGGAAAATGGAGACCACCGGTCAGAACGAAGTTACTAAGGCATCTCTGAAAAATTATAAGCAGTGGGATCACACGAACAACAACAACGGTCTCACAAAATTGTAACACAAGCTGCAGCAAACAGTGTGATGAGAAGATGTGAAGGTTGGAAGTGGCCGTGGAGGTATAAGGAGGTCTTGTTTGAGGCATCCCTGCTTGAGCTAAAATTGCATCAGGGGGTGTTATGTGTTAACCGAGAAGAGTAGAATGAGCATCATTGGTGGGAAGAAGGAGTAAAAGCACTTAAGCAGGAGCCAGACGAAGTGTTGTAGGAGACAACGACAAAGTAGTAGGATGATGAGCATCACTCAGAGGGAGGTGAACCACGAAGCCATGGCAGCGCGTCACGCCGCACCAACGAGTGACTCGGGATGAGTCACGATAATTGTGTTGGGGCATTGTTGGGTAGCGAAGGTCCCACATAACAATTTTGGGACAGAAAGCCTAGAAATTAGGATTAAACCATTGTAAACACTTTGAAGTATGCTGAGCACGAAATGTAAAAGGTCGAGTCAAAAGGGTAGTTCGCCCAAAAATAATGTAAGGAAATGTAGGTTGATTTGGCGCACTTATGGATCGCAATCCATGGAAAGGTATAAATAGAGCGAGGCTCTACGGGTAGAGTAGCTAAGTTTTTGTATGATTTTGGAGATCTAAAATGTAATGGGTGTCTAAAAAGAGCATTCTGAGAGTGTCTGTAAGTCCGAGTCGAGGGTTTGGGTAGAGGATAGAGGCTTTATACCTGTGTGCACAAAGGCCTAGAAGAGTCCGTAGCTGTGTGCGCGGACACCTGCAGCTGAGTGTGTAGGGAAAATCTGGATGTAAGGTTGATAAGTGGAAATAAAGATAAGTTCTTCTGAGTTCTGTTTTAATTTGAACTATCACAACTCTGTTCTTTTATGGTTAATGAAACTAGTTTGATCTACGCGCATATGCTTATTGAGTACTTTTGAATCGGGTTTAATCTTAATATATGAACTAAATGAAAGAAGTAAATGTTTGCTTAAAGACCTCTCTATATAGATCTGGGTTATAATAATTACTCGAATAAAGTAGATCTGCAATCAACACGGTAAGGGAAAGTTAAGATTATCTAGATCTGCATGGATCTAGCACAGTGCGAAGCTATAGGACGACGCGCGAATATCTCAGACCACATCTAGACATCCCAAGGGTGCGGAAACCTAGTTCTAGCACCCTCCCCTCCTACCTTGGGTGAGACCTCAGTTCGCGCTTTGCGGGCTGTCGCCGAAACGGCCGATAGCTGTGGGATTTTCTTGGCTAAATAATTCTTTCGAACCTGGGTCAGGCCCATATAAGCCAACAATATTTAGATGATACTACATAGATCTCATAGTTTCTTGGCTTGTGTTATCTGACTGTGCAGGTTCTAATTTTGGAAATTAGAGCTAGAATTGGAGAATTCAAGCTAAAGAAGGAGTGAATCCTGTGACAGATTCTAGGTAGGTTTCATTATGTCATCTATTTACTTTAAGGAAAGAATTGGGTTCCTTATCTCTCTATTTTTCTAGGTTAGCCACCAAACCTAGGGGAGATACTTTTTTCCATAATCGTAAATTTGGTATAATAAATAGGTGACCATACTGGGGAACAATGTATTCCCTTAGTGGTTCCTTTGTCCATTATGTTTGATTACCTCCATGATAGACCTTTGTTTATTTACCCATCCAAGAACAAACCTAGGAAGCCATTTCATTGAGTCTTTTTTTCCAATTTATGTGACAGAATCTTTTATCCCTGGACTAACGCACCCTTTCTTCCTTTGACAGAGATTTTTACCTCACCTGGGCCCACTTTGTGCCTGCATTGCAAAGCACTAGTGCCTCTTTTGCACCAGTCTTAGCCCTTATTTTTGCACAAAACTTGCCCTTTGTTTTGAGTGTCTCTTTGTTCAACCTACTTCCAGTTGAGCTTCCCTCAGTCTTGATTGTCTTGCGGTCTCTCTAAAGCCTCCATTTTGGTTTTCATTTGTGTTCATTTCCTTCGGTAAGAATTGGTTTCAATTTTTATTTTCTCTTATCTTTCGATTGCTTGCAAACTGATTTTGTTTTATCATTGACTACTTGGATGAATTGTTGTTTCAGTCCTCATTCTGAAAAGTGCATTTGAATCAGTGATTAAACATTTTCATCTTAGTTTTCCTCATTTGAAAAATTAAGTGTGTTGAAAAGAAAAAAATTATTTGCATTAGAATTTATGGTTTTGTGTTGCATTGATATAGGAACAGTGATATTGAAAGGGAAATTGCATCTTGCATATTGTTTTCTGCATGTTGTGTGTTTCATACTGATTGTTTCTTCCATTCCTTAGCTAGATTTTCATTGAAATAGAAAGATTTCCATTTTCTCATGCTACATTTGTAGTTTAGGATATTCAAGGTACATTCATGATGAGCCCAAAACTGAAACTTAATTAAAGATAAACAATAAAATTTATTGAATTAGCCTAAGGAGAATTTGTACCATTAACACAAACAACTAGAGGTATAGGCTAGAGACTTGTTCTGGTGTCGTTAAACATAATAGTTGTCATCGTTTTCTAGTGTTGAATCCTAGAGGTGAAATCACGTTTCATGTATGTGAGTGTATAGGATCATTCTCCACGTGCCTTTGGGTATATTGGATGTTGCTCCACACGCGTAAAGTATATGGGAATACTCTCATTGAATGGTTACGGATTAGACATCAATACTACAAAATGCACTCCCATGCATCGTTAGGTATCTTTGGGGACTCCCCTATAGGTTGATGTCCATCCATAGGTAACTGAGTATGCCACCTTGTATAACGTGATACATCAAACACAATGTTTTTGGAGATTGTTTTTCGTACGTTAAGTCCTTGGTTCACCAAGGTGTGTATTGTTGTTCACAATTGCTTGGTAATCCTTTTTGCCTAGATTACCCTCTTTTTGATTTATTTCTTTTTGTGTTAATAAAATTTATTATCCAATGTGGAAGAAAAGAATCCCACACCCCGTCATTCATGTAGAATGAAAAATAATCCTCCTCTTCCACAAGATGCTACTGCTAGTCATAATTAGAAGCATAAGAACACACAAACTACCAAATCAGGAACTTCAGGAACTACTTCTAACCCTCCCCTTAATATTAATCTGCCAGAATAATTTGTCCTTTTGAGTTCTAAGCCCTATATTATATCTACTCTTAACAGTGACACTGACACAATCAAAATAGAAGTCCCTAAAACCTTGTTGCTTGAGGTCATTGAACTTGACCTTCATGAGTCATACATTTTGATTCCTGAGGTTGTTGAACCTGAGGAGCTTCAACCATCTTCACTTGTTACTTTAGGACCTTCCTCTTCTCTTCCTTTATCTCAGATAGAACCTATATATCTTGGACGCGATGGTGAACCTCTTCCACCTAGACTTGTGAATATTGAAGAGATTCCAAAAGAATAGGTTCATCCTTCTATTCTTGTTCATTGGGAAGGACTCCATTTTTGTTAGATTGATCCTCTTCCACCTCTTTAGACTCTGATACAATCTCCTTTTTCTGATTCTTTGGACTTATCCATAGATCTCTTGTGGAAATCTTCACTGGGATCATTAGCCATGATTGGAAATTATCCAACCATTCCATCCATGTCCACCACTATGGTTGAGACACTGAATGTTACTTCCTCACCTATGTTTGCAACATCACCAGAAACACATTTGTATGGTGGCCCATCCATCCCACCTTGTTATCAGTCTTTATTTGGTACCTTTTCTGGTGTGTCTTCCAGTCTTTGGACCTCTCCCGTGTCATCTCCTTCAAGGATAACATATGGTGCTTCTCTTATGAGTGCCACACAATCTGCTCCTCTTCCTCAACCTACACCCACGATTGAGCAAGAGGATGGCCCTTATGTCAGTGGGCAATGTGGTATCAACAACCTAACTCTTCTTATGTTGGGTACCCTCCATATAGATCATAGTTTCCTCCATCATCCTCTCTTCCTTTTGCAGGGGAGAAACCTGTTGTTGGCATACCTCAAATTGATAATCATCCTTATTATATTCCTCCTTATCTTGGAATGAATGTCAGTATTTGGCATCCTACTTTTCCCATTCAACCTGGTTCATTTTGGGACCGATTGTTGAATCCTCAACCTGGACCATCTTCAACTCAAATTCCTATCCATCCATCATCACCCCAAAAATATCAAATACATGTGAGCTAGGGAAAATTTTAAGAATGTACATTTATCTTAAAGTTTAGAAATCTTGGCAAATCTTACTAGTCCCTTATATGTAAATTGTAAAAATTTTTGTGATATTTTTGTAGAAATATATAGATTTCCAATGGTTTTATATTAGTATATATAATATTTTGGCAATTTTTAAGGTAAAATAATGGTTTACTATAAAATTTGTGTGAATCATTTTAGAAAAAAATGGAAACTGGCGAATCTTTTTTTTGGAAAAAGCATGGAAAATTAGCCCACCTATGAATATTAGCGCCTAAATTTTTCCCTGATGTGAGCCAACCTTTATAGGCTATCATTGCATCACAACCTTTTCCATCGGTATTTGGCACTTTCGAGGTCCTGCTTACCCAGCTTTTCCAAGGTACCTTACATTCTCAACAACTTCAACAGGGCACTCCTCAAGTCTCGATAGGTTATATTATTCATAGTATGGCGTAGTCCCAATCGAACCCACCTTACCATGGGACAATGAGAACCCCCATCAAGAAATAGTATGGACCATATCAAGGTATTCCTTAAGCACTTTTTCAAGGCCAAAAAACCCAAACCCAAACATTCTAGAAGATTTATCATCATCCCGGGGCTAGACAACAAGGTCACTTGTATACTAGTTATCAAAATCCTCCCTATCCTAGTACCCAAAACCCTTATCATCAAAACCCTTCTTATCGAGGGATGTAAGTTCCTATTTCTCAAGTTATTGCCTCATATATAAGTCATCCAACTATGGACTTTAATTAACAGTTTTGCTTTGTGGCCACTCTCAAATTTCCATACTTAACTTGGCTCACTAATGACCTCATCACTCATTTGTCATGGTTGCCAATTATTCCCACTAAATTTCCTTCTGATATCGCAAAATTTAATGGGAATCTGGGAGAAGGCCCGAGGATGGACATTATGATATATCATCTATGGTGTTCTTCAAACTCCCTTAACAATGATTCCATTCGACTTCATCTTTTCCAACACACATGTACAGGTACCATAGCTAAATGGTATATTGAATTACCTAGAGCTTCATTTTATGATTTCAGCACTTTAGCCACCACCTTCCTCACACATTTCCATATTTCTAGTTACCCTTCAAATGAATTAGAAAGAAACTCTCCATCAACTTTAAAGAATTAGATTCCACTCACATCTCAAATCACATTCATGAGTGGAGGTGTCATCGTCAGTTGGTCAAGACTTATGTTCCTAACCAATTGTTAGTGAAATGGTTAATCAAATCTCTATTGGCTCCTATAACATAATATGTGGTTGAAGGTGGAGTCATGACCAAAGAGAAACTTTTCACTCTTGCACAAGATTTGGACCTTTTTTATACCCAATGAGGCACGCTCTATGATAAGATACCAAACACTTTGAGACCTTTGAATATTGTTCCTCCTCCACTTGGTAAGGAATCTGATGTCGTTGATGGCATGATTGGTTTTGCCAGTTCATAGTCAGTGAGTAAACCATGTAGTATTTCTCTTACCACATCTGCTCATAACCCTCAATCCCAGCCTCCTGTAGCTTTTGCTTCTGAGGTCAATGTCATTTCATCTGATAAAGGAATGTCTCAATAGCAACCTAGAAGCAATAAGAGAGGAAAAGGTAAGAAGAAGAAAGACCCATCTCTGCAGCATAAACAAAAAAATCAATCCTCTGATGAGAAATGAAAGCCTTGGTACCCATGCTTAATTTGCAGCGAGGATCACTTTACACATGATCGTCTATGTTGCATTGAAGTGAATCAATTTCATAAATCTTCCACTTCTCCCACTGTGTTGACCAACTCGTTTTCCAATGAGGAGACTCATATGGTTTCTTGGGACCCTTCTTCCTTCAACATGGTTTTGATGATTTCCTCCTCAAAGCTTATATTTGATGTTATGGTGGCCACTCGAAACAAGGACTATGGTAATGTGAATCCACCGAACGGTCAAGCTATTGATCAAAATGCCAATTCAGCATCACCTTCATCTAATCCTACTCCACCTCTTATTCCTTTGGAATTGACTATCAAGCCTCTCAAGGGTGTTATTCATAAGTTTTTTTTCAACCCTCGCTCAAGAGCTGCCCAAATTTATAACGTAGTTAAAGACTTGGCTCAGTCTCCATCAAATACGTCAACACTTTAAGTGTTGCAAAACTACACCACCTAAAAGAAATTCCTGTTATCTACTATCAGATGTGTGGATCCATCGGATTCCAACCTAGTGGTTTTCTCTCATGAAAACTATACCCCTCGACTTCCATCTTAGTTAGCCTTTATAATCCAAGTCGTCATCCATGGTAAGAACATTCATTGCTCTATTGTGGATGAGGGAGCCTCGACTTGCATTATGTCCTTATCTTACTGGAAGGCGATTAGTTCGCCTGGACTAAGTCAATCAGCCACCACATTAAAAGATTTTGATGGAACAAATTACAAACCTTGTGGGATTCTAAATTCCCTCCAAATACAACTAGGGGGGAAAACCATTTCCATAGAAGTTAAATTTATTGACGGGCCTTTCGATTATAATCTTCTACTAGGACATATGTGGGTTTACTCCATGTCTATTATCATTTCGACTTACTTCCATATGATCTCCTTTCCTCATAAAGGTAGGATTGTAGCCATAGATCAACTCACCTTGTTCTCTTCTGATTCTCATGTTATTGGAATTGTCCCTCTTGTAGGGGAAACTCTACATTCCTATCAGCATGTCAGAGTTGGATTGTTGAAGGATTCTTCGCTTATGGGACTATTTTCGCTCCCTTCTGATGTCCTCCCCAATAGCTCGTCTTCGGTTTTTTATATCAACATGATATCATCTTCTACTATCCTAGTTTATCCTCAGATTGTACCTAATGAAACTAACATCCAAAGTTTTGGTGACCGAATTTCGCTTAGCCCCTTTGAGCTATATTACAAGCTATCTATTCAGCTTGTGTAGCTTACACATTCTCTTTGATTAACTGGGAAAATCAATCACTGGATTATGGCATGTATTCTGATCCTTTCTCTTGCATATTCTCTACTCATAAGATCATTATGGAGATCATGATGCCAGATCACGGGTTGTGGGACAAACATCACCATCATTCCTCCTTACTAGATTCCATTGAAGATAATCTTAGTGATGTATATTTGCCTAATTTTACCAAGAATTTTATGAATTTCATCTCCATTCATGAGGTCGATTCTGAAAATAACCTTTAGAGTATTGAAGATACCATACCTATCGATATCTTGATCAAACTAGGTATTGTCAAAAATTTGTACATTGGAGAGATTTATAGAGCCCTTTTTCGTGAGTTTCGGGATGCCTTTGTCTGGACTTATGAATAAATGACAGATATCAACCCAAATATCATAGCGCATGAGATCAAAATGTATCCTGATGCCAAACCCATCCAACAGTGCCTCCATCTGGTCCATCCCAAGAAGGATTATGGGATTAAGGCTGAAGTTGAAAAGCTTCTTGGGGTTGGTTTCATATAACCCATTCCTTTAACTGAATGGGTATTTCGTCCCTACCATGAAGAAATAGGGCACAATCCAAGTATGTGTCAATTCCCAGGATGTGAATAGTGCTCGTCCAAAGGACATCTGACCCCGTTTATTGACTAGATTGTTGACAACTGCACTGGTTGTGAGATTTATTCATTCATGGATGGATTCTTGGGCTACAATCAAATCAAAATTCTCCCGATGGACCAACCTAAGGCTACATTTATTTGCCCCTAGGGTACTTTTTCTTGTCAAAATATCCCATTTGATTTGAAGAATGTTGGGGCCACGTTTCAATCAGGGAAAATTATAGGGGCTAATATTCATAGGTAGGCTAATTTTCCATGTTTTTTCTAAAAATGGTATTAGCCAATTTCCATTTTTTTTTAAATAATTTGGCAAAATTTAATATTAAACCATTATTTTACCTTAAAAATCGCCAAAATATTATATCGACTAATATAAAATCATTGGAAATATAAATGTTCCTACAAAATTATCACCAAATTTTTTATAATATGCATATTAGGGTCTATTAAGGTTCGCCAAGGTTTCTAAAATTTAAGATAAACTTCCATCCTTAAAATTTTCCCTAGTTTCAATGTGCTATGGATTACGCTTTCCATGATATTTAACATATCATGCAATCCTATTTGGATGATCTCCCCACTCATTCTAAACGTCGGGTTGATCACCCAATGCATTTAAGGACTATTTTCCTCCATTGTAGATGTTATAACATTTGGATTAACCCACATAAATGTGTGTTATGATTCGGTTCTGGTTGAATCCTACATTTTTTCATTTCAAAACAATGAATTCATATTCATCCTTTGAAATTGCAAGCAATCATCGACTTGCATGCACCTTCTTCTCTCGTTCAGTTACAAAGACTCCAACGGAAATATAACTTCCTATAGAGGCTCATTCCTAATTATGCTGAGTTGACCAAAGGATTCATTCAATTTCTAATAAATGGGTCCCCTTCCATTGGGATGACACTACTCAAAAAGTGTTTGATGCCCTAAAAGATGTATTGATTTGGGCATCTCCTTTATATCCCCTGACTATCAACGTGATTATTTCCTATATCTAGTTATTGTCATTTCTACTATAGAAATGGTATTGGTCCAAGAAGATATATAGGGAAAGAACATCCAATTTATTATTTTAGTCAGAGCCTTAACGATACTAAAATCAAATATACTGAAGTAGAAAAGTTGGCTTTAGCAGTCATTCAAGCCATCCAAAGGTTTCACCATGACATCTTGCTTCGGAAAACTATGGTCATTTCGGATTACAACCCTATGACATATATATTGTCATGTCAATTGTTGGGGGAAAATTACTCTAAGTGGATCTTTATTTTACAAGAGTTTGACCTAGATTTCATCAAGTCCAAGTCAAAGAAATCCCTAGTTTTCACTAAGCTAATGTGCGATCTTCCTTCCCCTGATTTCAATTTCTACATCTAAAGATTCTATCCCTGATGAGTCATTATTTCTGATTTCCTCATCTGACCCATGGTATGGATATTTCCTGATATATCTCAAGACCCTGACTTTCTGGTCCAATACCTATCGCTCCGAGCAGCAACGTATTCAATAGCAATTCTAAAATTACGTTATTATCAGCAACACCCATTACCGTCGTGGTATCAATACTATTTTACGGGGTTTCCTCACCCTTGAGGAGGAGGAGAGAGTCTTAAATCAATTTCAATCAAGGGCATGTGGCAAACATCTATTTTGTTATGCTAGTACACAAAAGATCTTATGCGTTGGTTACTTTTTGCCTACCATCTTTCACGACTGTATTCTCATCATCCAGAAGCGTCATGCATGCTAAATCTATGATTGTAAGGTCCATGCTCCACCCGCTCTGTTGCATCCCATTGTAGTTGTTGGTCCCTTTGCAAAATGGGTATCGACTTTATGAAATGTAACCCTCACTCTGCCAAGGAGCATGGTTATATCATTGTCGATGTACACTACTTTACCAAGTGGGCCAAGGCCATGCCTACATATAACAATGCTTGTAAAACTGTTGCATATTTTTCTTCAATCACGTTATTGCTAGGTTTTGTGTCCCACAAGCAATAGTTTCGGATCATGGAAAGAATTTTTGGAATCATATGATGACTGAACTAACTGCAAAGCTGGGACTTTCACATGAAAGTTACACTCCCTAATGTCGCCAAGCTAATGGATAGGTTGAGGCTATTAACAAATTTCTTAAGACTATGCTTCAATGTATCATAGGGGTCCACAAATGTTACTGGAACCTACTTCTTTATGTTGCCTTGTGGGCATACCAAACCTCAGTTAGGACTATTACCAGATTCACACCCTTCCATTTGGTCTATGGTTTGGAAGAAATCCTCCTCGTCGAATGTGAAATTTCATCGTTAAAACTAGTTGTCGAACTTCTTCCTGCCACTTCCATAGAGGAGGAGTGTCTTTTACATCTGACCCATTTGGATGAAACTCAACGCAATGTTTCTTTAGCCAACAAATCTCATAAAAGACACATCAAGGTGCAATATGACAAAAATGTCAAGCCTTATATCTTCTCGGAAGGAGACCTGGTTCTCTTATATGACCAAGAGGCCAATAAATTAGGTCTAGGAAAGTCCCAACCCATGTTTCTGGGTCCATACATTTTCAAGTGATTCCTTTCAAAAGGGTCCTATGAGTTAGTAGACTTTGATGAAGTCCATTGGTGCATCCTCGGAATGGGTTGTAGCTCACAAAATACTATGCTTGATCTCATGTGTAGTACATTCTGTACATACTGTCTATAGGTGTGATGAGTGTGTTTACAGTGTGTTTTTCAAAATTTCCCATGATTTTTGTTGATTCATTTTACGTTTGGTTTGCAAATGTCCACTTATCTCAAACTATATATTGGTTATGCGAATGGTTCTAGTCATAGTACTCATAACTTATCTTCCGTAACATGGGCTATCTTTTCTCCAAATGGCGAGCTAGTGAGTATGAAAGGGATTTACATTGGTCGCTCTACTACCAACATCGTTGAGTATATCGCAGTGATGGAAATACTATCTGATGCTATTTTACATTGTATATGGAATTTAGTCATCAGACTTGACTCTCAACTCATAGTACTACAACTTGATAATATCTATCCAGTGATAAATATCGCCATCCTTCGCATGGTTTTGAGAGTGTGTCTTCTAGAAATACATTTTGATTTCATATAATATGAACATATTTCTAGAAATCTAAACACATTAGCAGATGCCCGAGCTAATTACATTTTAGATAGACATTTTTAATGAATGGAAATAAGCTTCAATTCACATCACATCATATTGAAAGCATAATAGAAACTAGGAAACACTAAAAATATGTATATATATATGTGTGTGTGTGTGTGTATAGATATATTAAGTTTGGTTTTACAAAAATTTGTGCCCCAATACACATATGGCTACATTGGCCATATGAAAAACTACATGTAGATATATAAGTAGACAAATCAATGGTGTTCATGATAGAATGACACTGCATGAGCTATCTTGTGTAGTAATTGACCAATACAACTAGGCACTCAGATAGTGTATCACAAAAGTCGCATCGGAATCTGGTCAACCATGGTATCATCGATCCCGTGTATCAACCCCTCCATGTGGTACTCTAACTCTAATGGGATCTCATCTACCTCAAGTTCTTGTAGCACATCTCATCCTACTACAACAACTTATACTGGTTCCACTTCCTCCTCATGTGGTTGTCTCTTTTCTCGATAGAAATATGAAACACCCATTGGTCAAAATTGTTCAATGTTTACATGAAAACATCAATAGTTTAGTCTTAGGAAACATAAAATACAAATACAAAAAAATTGTAAAAATTTTAAAAAAATTAAATGGTCAAAATATTTTACCTAAAGCATCCCATTTCTCATCCTCAAGAAGCATGAGCTCACGATCATCATGGAAATTCATCCCTGTGTATGGATAATCATTAATCATGATGAACTGTCTATGTAGCCACCCAAAGAAGGCTGGTGAGAAATTGATCGCTGGAGTACCTGCATGTCAGGCCATATGATATATCCACCTCCTCATCCATGGAGCCCTTGGATTGATAGGATCGAGTATAATTTATTGAGGCTGAAGTAGTGGCACCCATTCTAGAGAAAAAGAGACTAAGATTGAATCATAGTTGAAGTTCTTTAACTTCCCCTCTCTTTCTTTAGTCATTGTTTCTTTCATATTGACCAAAACTCCCTCACTCCAGTTGAATATTGTTGGCTCTAGACTCTCCACCCCATACTTCATGTATGATATACTTGCTACATGAAGTATCAAGCTACCTACCAATCTCGCAATAATGAACAAGATTGTTCTAAAATGTAATTTGGTTATGTATTTTATGTTGATCTTTCCATCCCTAGTTGGTTGGGCTTGAGGTCTACAATAAGTGGCGATATAATCTTTCAATGTCTACCCACCACTTCTCCCACCTAGAAGAGAGATGGGGGCAACCCTTTTGGATAAACCTGTCAAAAAGTATATATCGTCTACCTTTATCTTGAGTAGATGTTCCCCAAACATGAATTCTTGTACCTGAACATCCCACGAACGAATAATATATTTCAATAATTCCATCTATTTCCTCATACCAAGAAGCCAAAAGAATTTTAGCAATCCATAGTTTTTCAGTGCCTGGATGGTAGCAGCATCATTTGTTGCATTTAAATCATGTTCCTCATGTTCTCTTTCTCTCCAAACAAATGCCATTTTGTGATCATGAACACGTGAAACATAAACCAGAGATTCATTAGGCTATTTTTATTGCAAAAAAATTGACAAAAATTGAGGTAAAACCGATAAACAACTTAGAATTTTGTGCCCAACGCACCCTAGTAGTGCATGACAGGGTGTTGCACCTCTCCTAGTAGTGATAGTCTAGCTAGGTGCAATGCATGTTTCAAGTCTGGGGGGTGCATTGGTCCTAGAGAATATTATTAGAAGCCCAGGGCCCTCAAAACCTCAAAACTTTTGCATGGAATCACAAAAATGGACCATAGAAAGAAAGA
Source organism: Pinus taeda (assembly GCA_000404065.3). Lineage (NCBI taxonomy): Eukaryota > Viridiplantae > Streptophyta > Pinopsida > Pinales > Pinaceae > Pinus > Pinus taeda. Next base: position 99,024 of record APFE030023262.1, on the reverse strand, counting down.
GAAGGGTTCCATCTCCTACCTAGAAGTGATAGTGCTCATAATGGTCCACCGGATTGGTTGTAATATGCTGCATATGATCGAGGGAAAAAGAGTTCAAAATCCTCACTATTAAGAGTAAATGTGAAATGGTGAAAATGAATATTCATTTTGAGTATTTATGGTCATTTATCATATTATTTTATTCATATTTCATGTTGTGACCTAGATATGCTTCTTTTTTACTATGAAACGGGTATGTTTAATCCTTCTTGTGATGTTTTAAGCAGGTCGACAGTTGTTAACATGTTTTTATCATGCTTTAAATAGGTTATTTTGACCGAGTATACTTTTATCTCTTTTCCAAACTTTGTAAACCTACGAAAAAGGAACCCCTTGGAGTCCTCTTTCATCTCTTTTCAAAATCCCTAAATATGACAATATTTTCAAGTACTTGTCTTTTTGAACTTGTAAAAGTAAATGAAAAGGAATCTACTCAGTATAAGTTTAACCCTTTTCCAGAATGAGATAGACTATCTACGAAAAAGGAAAACCTTAGTCAAACATGGCTAAGAAGTTCTCTTAACTATTGTTTTCTACCTTTTCAGACTTTAGACACTATCTATGAAAAGGGACATCTGGAGTTTTCTTTTTCACCTATTTTTCAAACACTTTAAACACAAAAAATATGTCAAGTTTTAGCTTCAATGGACTTGTTAAAACATCAAACAACGATGGACTTATTGAACATGACAAGGTCAAACCACTCCTTATTAGGGTTCATTAAATGTACTTAGAAGGATTCATCCAAGGGATGGACTTATATATCAAGCATATGTTATCCTCCTCAAGCTTGTTAAAATATAAAGAGGCACTAACCAGTATGGTTAGGGAAATTGGGAAGACATGGTATTCCATTTTCTAATGGCAGCGAGTCGCTCTTGAACATGAAACTCTTCCACTTCATCTTAATGGCTATTGGTTTTGTTAATATTCTTGTATTTTTGTTATCATACCATTTTTAGAGCCTCCATTTCGGTTTTGGGTCAATGCTTCCAACTCCATTCAGTGTGATTGGTGTGTTCAAGAGAATTCGTTCAGTTAATATTCATTATAATACTCCTAAGACTTCATTCCATGTCTTCCTTTCCTGGCCCAATTATGTATCAACATCATTCTGATCATTCTATCTCATTCATGATACCTATTTTGTGTCGTTGATGGGGCATACATCAATGCCCTCCTGCAACGGGTCGCCTCCTGCCAACATTAGCACATTATCTAGGAAGTTGACTTAAAAACACCCTTTGGTACCTTAGTGCTTGCATACGTCAATGGAAAGTTTCCTTACTCTCGGTGACATGTTTACATCAATGGCCTTTGACCAAAAGCTTTTGTCTAGTGTTTTAAATCAACTCATTTATTCACACCATATGGATTTTACTGTAATAACTTCATAGCCATTAACGTCATCGGTGGATTCTCTTGCATATGTTAACGACTTACATCATCGTTCATTAATTAGATGGTGTCTACCATGTTCGACCTTAGCTCATTGATTTACATGGTTAGACTTGTATGTTGATTGGTCATGTGAAGGAGATAGAAGACCTCGGATCTACTTTCATCCATCTAGGTTGCAATTTCAGGAGTTATACAGAGAACACAATGTATGATGGCCCTGATCATATAGACATTCATCCAATCATGGTTCCACTAGTTTTCATCTATGGATGTGTATTTTTATATATGTACATGTTATATTAACTTATGTACTGAGTATGGGTATGCTTTTCTCAGCATCAAAGATGTCATGATGAAAATGTATTGTAACAAATGAATCTCGTCGGTTTTTCTAGATCCCAACTTGTCACAAGGTAAAGCACTTAATTCATCATTCATCATTTCTGACTTTACGCTTTAGAGGGAAATCTATTACAAGCCATTTTGTTACATCCGATCAATAGGCCTCTTAATGGGATCAATCAACATCATATTCCCTCTTATCATCTTCTTGCACAAAGCCCTAAGCATGTATCTTTCATTGCCCAAAGTTTCTTCCCTAAACTGCATCATCTGAGCTAGTGTCAGGAACAATGCACCTTGGCCTCTTACTGGACAACACTTGCCTACAGGTTGCTCCACTGCGGCCTCTGTTGATATACTACAGGTTGCTCCCCTTTTCACCTTCATTGGTTCTATAAATTCGGGAAAAAGAGAGAAATTTCAGAAGCTTCCTTTTCTAGAAGCTCCAGAATTTGTTACAACCATTTACCTCAGATAAAACGTTTAGATCCTATCCTATCCTACTTTGGATTTTCCATCCCTTATCCTTTGATCCCATTCTCCTGTCAAAGGTGTATCTAAAACCTTAGATTGGTAATTGTATAAGAACTCCCAACTTACCCCACTCCTCTATACATTTATAGCCTTCCATATGCAAGAGATTGGATTTTGGAGAGTGATTCCACCCTTATGTTGTTGTTGTGAGAGGTTTCATTTCATACATTTGGGGTGATTTGTGGTGCACATTGTGACAAGGAAAGGATACGTCAGCCTCGAGGATCTCTTCTACATTATCAACACATATTTATGGTTGTAAACTCCTTCCATTGATATTAATGCAAAGAATTCTATGTTTTCCTATATGTGATGTTGTTATTTCATGTATTTCAATACCATGTTGATCTATTGAATAGACTATTTAGATGATACAACATAGATCTCGTAGTTTTTTGGCTTGCGTTATTTGACTATGTAGGTTCTAATTTTAGCAATCAAAGCTAGAATTGGAGCATTCAAGCTAAAAAAGGAGTGAAGTCCGTGAAAGATTCTAGGTAGGTTTCATTCCTTCATTTATTTACTTTAAGGAAATCATTGGGTTCCTTGTCTCTTTATTGTTCTAGTTTGGCCACCAAACCTATGGGAGATACTTTTGTCTACAATCGTAAATCATGTATAATAGATGGGCTGACAAATTTGATCCTTGAGCTCCAAGAAGCCTTAAATTAAAGGCAAGGAATTGGTAGCTCTCATATCATTTATGAGGTGAACCACCACATTTATGATCCAAGGAGAGGAGGATTGTCCAAGAAGCACTATAAATACAAGTTCAAGGAGAGCTAAAAAACAAGAAGAAGCAAAGCATTTATATGTTGCCAAAATTGCTCCATATCAATCAAACATGCCATTTAGAATAGGATTCATTATTGAGAGAGTATTCATACTTCTTTGAGAAAGAGAAGAAGATTGTAAGGATATTGAGGAAAGGAACTTCCTTGTTGAGGATTTTTTAGCACCATTTCTCAAACAATTCTCTCCAAGTGTATTTTTATTCATCTATTGTATCTCTTCTAGATTCAGCAGTCAATAAAAGGAACCCTTTTCCATTACTTTGTTGATGTGTTTCTTCATTAAGAATTGTTCATGTGTTTAGTCCATATTTTTTAGTTTGTGTTTATGTATGCATTGTTTCCATTACTTTCCGTGCTTTGTTTACTCATGTTTGTCCACTAACAATGACCAATTGCCTATATTTTCCTTGTAGGGAAAAACCAACTCCAAGGAAGGTGTCTTTGGTACTCCATAGTAATAAGCACACCATTACAAGATGGGGACTCCACTAGTTTCCTTTCTTTAATCTAACAATTGTTTTTGCATGACCTTTCTCTCTGCATTTTCACTCTATTGTTCTTCTATTACTTCTTTGGAATTTTGCAGGCCCTTTTGGACCTATTTTCGGATGAGAAATTTACATTTTTTATTTTTTCCACCAATTGTGCAGCATTTATCACAAAAAAACACATAGTCTGTGCATCTATGCATCGGAATACCCGTGCAGTTTACAGAGAGTACAAAAAAATGTTGTGATTTTTCTTTCCTAAGTGATTTGCAGCTTTTAGTGAATTGCCTTCACCTCTGCATACTTTTTCTAGTTAGTTCAGATTTCTTAATTTCTTTACTAATCATTATTAGTAGGGGAATTACTTAGTCTTTACTTTAAAATTTTTCATTTCACACATAGATTAATTGAGAGGATAATTAAGTGGCCATAATCCACACATCTTTTTCAATTTGTTTTGCTATTTTTCACAAGACATGTAGATTAATTAGCAAAGGAGTAAGTGGCCCATTATTAGCACATCATTTTTCTGAACCAAAGCACTTTTATTTCATTAGTTTTGGGGCTAGGAACAAATGTTACTAAATAAAGGGAGCAGCCCCAAATTCCCTTGTGTGTTTTAGATAATCCTAGGCTTGCATATGAAATCTTTCTTAAATCGCTTGATTTTTTCCATCTCTCTTTAGGCACACATAATGTAACAGGATGGAAGTAAGTGGCCCACTTTCCACATATTATTTCTTTTCATGAAAAGAACAATCAAAACCTTGTGTAAGTAGAGGATATTGTAAAGGGTCATCGCATATCCACATATTTACACGCTTTGTATGTTCACTTTACCACTTACACACATATTTCACTCACATACTAAGCTTCTCTAAACTTTATACAAAGGGCATCTAGTTTTAAGAGATTTTGTACTTAGTTTATTTTAGCTTACATTTTCACACCATAAGTAAGGAAAGACTCCTAAAAAGAAACCATAACTTGAACAAACTAAATTTCCCCACAGGGTCCATAAATTAATTTATAGTTCAAGTTAGGACCATTAGGGTAGGCATCCCATAATACACCATGGTCATGTTACATTTTTGAAACATATAAAGTGAATTTTAGGGTACTTCAAATCCTTCGTCATCCCACCAAAAGGACTACCTGAGCACGTCAGTGACCTGATTTAGAGGGGGTTTGGATTAGGTCATAGTGTATGTGGAACTATATGGGGCTACCTGACCTATATAGTGCTTGATACTAGTGACTGATTACCGAGAAGCTAAATACTCAACTACTCCCATGGGACGAAGGTATCTTAATGCCTAAGTCTAGGGAATATTTCCCTATAGGTGGAGGTGTGGAAAGCACTAAAACCTCATTCATTACCTTGGTTGATTCTTTTGGATCTTGGAAGCATCTCTAGTTCTTTTGGGATGTAGCCCTCAGACCCATCATAAAAGATATCTCTGCAAGGCCCAATTACTTTGAGAGTGGTAAGGATGAATAGGTCTTCATAGCATTTTTTATCATATGCAAAAACAAACAAAAACCATTTTTCTTGTTAGATTGATCACATAGCATAACTTGGAGGGAAAATAACCATTTAATTTTTTCTTTATTTTATGTACGTGATTTATTTTCTCTGATACATATCCCCTTCCCTCATCATAAGAAGTAACACACACTCCACTTGACACCATAGGGGACCCCACGGTTCCCCATCACTCTAGGTGCTTCCAAAACCTACCTCCATTACCAGGAGGTGTGATAGGTCTCTCACCATTAAAGCATAGAAGACATTATGCAACCATTATTATAGGATTATCCTTTATCATTACAACTTTGATTGGGACCCCTCCCCCTCAAAGTATTCCTTTCACCACCCCTCCGGGGACTGCACACGCTACCCCTCAAGGGAGCCCACACACCACCCCTCCAGAGATTCCACATGGCTCCCACTAGGGTAACCCCTCTCACACTTCCCCGCAGGGAACTCCTTTACACATTATTGTTCAAAATCATTTTTCGATGGAAAAAAAAAACACCAAAGTTTCATTTCTAGCTTCGTTAAATCTCCCATATTTAAGCCAGTTAACTAACGACCCCATTACATGTGGTCATAATTGACCACCCATGCCAACCAAGTTACCTTTGTACATACCAAAATTTGAAGGGAAATAAGAGGAATATTTGACAAACCATGTTATGACCTTTCACCTTTGGTGCTCATCGAAAAGTATCACAGAGGACTCTGTTTTCCTACGACTATTTCAATGCACCCTCACAGGGCCTATAGTGAAATGGTATATAGGAGAGGCCTTTGGATCACATGAGACCTTTGACTCTCTAGCCAAGTCATTTCTCACATTTTTCCATCTCCTAATCTGCAAGGACTTGGGATTGGAACTTTTCATTCATTCCAAGCAAATGTTGGCCACACATATTCTAGGCCATGTCCATGAATGGAAAGAATTTCGTAGTTTTTGCAAGGTTCATATAGAAGTGAAATTCTCCTCGACTTATTTTTGATATCCCTCACTTCAAAAATCTCAAAATATGTGGCATCTGCTTTACCGCAAAACAAGGAAGATGTTATTAGCAAATCTCAACAATTTGAGCTCATATACATGCAATCTGGATACCTCTACCATGTCCTCCCAAATGCATCTCACCTAAAGTCTTTTAGTCCAGAGCTACCAGGAGCATCTAGTGTTGCAAAAGGTTTAAATGGAACCATAGCCGAAAATCAACCTGGAAACACTTTCCAGCAATCTAGAAATGTGTATAGTGACCATATGTACCACACCTATAGCGCGATCACCATCCAACACGGGATATTAGCCCAGTCAACCTGCACCCATGTAGAATCCTACTATGCAGAGCAACCAATGCCCTCCCATGTAGGGTGGCCATTACCCTCCCATGTAGGGTGATCAGTACCCTCTCGGGCAATGAAGTTAGTACCCTCATAGGCACTCATAGGTGGTTTCCACTTCCCAAAGCACATATGCCAATCAAGGACAAGGGAATCCCTACTTCCCTTTTCCAGCACCCTAATAGAAAAACCCACCAGCACAACCTAATAATGGGGTTATTTTCATGCAACCTTCTTTCCCTAAACAACAACAATCATTTGAAGAAATGAATATGGAATACCCACCTAATGCCACTAAGAAGCAAGGAAAGAAAAATATAAAAGTGGAACCTAGATAGGGGGTGACAACCAACAACAACATCCGTGGGCATCGGCAAGGGAAAATCCCCCCAACCAAAACCAAAACTAGGGTCAGACCAATAACAACCCACAAAAGCAAAACAAGAACCCTATTCTATGGATTAATCATGCTTGTGCTATTTTTGGGGAATACGGAAATTATACCCACCAGTGCCCTCAAATCCCTGAGATGAAGAGGATGAAAGATACCAGGGGGCAAGGGGTTAGAAACCAACAACATGCATTAATGAAAAATCCCTTCCCTCACCAAGGAGTGTTAAATACTTAGAATGAACCCTCCCAGCAACAATATTAGAATCCTCCTATACAGAGTCCCCAAAATACCTCAAATCATGACATTTACATGGCATGGGAAAATTTTCTCCTACAAACATGAAATTTGGATTACAAAACTCCACTAGAAACCAACCCTTCCATCACAACCACTGTAGCACCTGTAACACCTTTGACGATCCCTCAACCCCTTGTAGAAACCATCCCACAAATGGTTAAAGGGCCTCTAAGTCAAGTAGAACATAACCCGAAGGCTTCTCAAAGCTACAACATAGTAGACAGCTTAGCTCAATCACCATAAGCTATGTCAGCACTAAAAGTTTTACAAACATGCCCAACTCAATGAAAATCCCTCCTTTCAATGTTAGGCGCAATCTACCCTGTCGATTCTCATTTCATGAATTTAGATCTAGATAATGTTTCCCCATGTCTTCCATCGATATTCGTGTTCCAAATTTTGGTTACCATTTAGAAAATTAACAATATGTTGCATAGTTTATGAGGGAGCATCCACATGTATCATGTCCAAAATGGTTTGGCAGAAGATGGGACCCCCTGAGCTCAAAGCACCACCCATCACCCTCAAATCACATGATGGGCACCCTTATGCTCCTTTAGGTCTTTTCCAGGACATTCTAGTTGAGCTCGCTGACAAAATTCTGCTCATATACAAGAAGACTTGGATCTCCAGTTGGAGTAAAATATCCTTCTTGGTCATAGCTACATGTATGCAATATGATGTTTCCCCCATGATGGGAAAATCATCACAATTGACCAACTCATATACTATGAGAAAATGACATCAACCACCCTCAATGGTGTGTTACCTTTCATAATATTTTCCCCAAAGTTGATCACAAGCTTTACTGAATCGGGACAAGGGTTATTCAAGCCATCAACACTCCTCGATACATACCCTAGAGACCCACCTTTGCTGGAGGTTTCCCCTGCAACCCTAGCAACCCTGATGTGCATGATGAGTTCATCAAACATCCCTCAAAATCAGGAACTTTCTCCAGACACCCTTGATGTTGTGATTTTTGACTCTACATTCCTACCCTATGCTATCACTCAGACACCCTTCTTATACCCCCCACCTAGTTTTGTCTTGCACTAATTCATTACAACACTTACATTTTTTAATATGGCTTTGGTGATACATGTCTAGTATCTAGCCCCACGGGCCATGTCATCAAACTCAGATATTACCTCTATGAGCATCATTCATGTAGCCACACATGAGTTGACACAAACAGGTGCCAAAAATATGGATAAAAAAAAAGGGAAGAAGGTTAAAGCCTAAAACTCTTCTTCATCATGAGGGTACCACCAGCTTGTTCATTGTGTGAAGTAGCAGGGCACCCTACCAACTTGTGCCTTGAATTAGAGGAGTTAAAATCTCTTTTACATGCCCCAAAAATGCTAGTGGCCCCACCTCTACCTACAGGATAGAAGGCCACACCATCATGTAACAAGGCATTACGCACCAACCATGCATGCACCATATACATGGAGTACAGTCATTACACTCATCAATGCCCCAAAATACCTCAATATCGAGATGCATTAGGTGCACTTACTCAAGCTAATACTGTGACCCTGTAACCTCCCACCGTGTTTGTGGTGGATGATGGGTTTAAAACCATTTTTTTCATCTTCGAGGAAGAAGAACCACACAATGTTCATCCATGCACCCATTGTTATTCTACCTCCCACCCGCATTCAGTATCTAAAAGAATGGTAAGATGGCCTTAGGAAGTATTTCTAAAACCTTCCCACTCCTGCAACCTATGCGACAAACTCAACCACCTGATTAATTGATGCCAAGAGATGAGCAAGATTAGATATGTATTTCTCTTATTGGTCCACATTCCTCGACCTACTCACTCAAATCAAGCTAGACACATACTCAATCATTGTCACATACGTTCCCAAGTGCATCATACATAGAATTGTCAATACCTTACATGTTTTCGAGTAGCAAGAGCAAACTTGTGCAATCTGACATCAGGGACACACATCCTTCTACCATTGTCGATACTAAGGTCTAAAGGTGGACTACACCCACAAATGCCCCACCTCATGAAATTAACCATGTTTCATCATCTCAAGTTACGGTAACTGCTGATACCCACACCATTTATTACATTAACACAGATCCTACATCATTTGTAGTTCACCCATGCAATATTCTTACCAGCAACTCTCATAGTTCTGAGACATTTCCTATATTACTAACATTTAGACAACTTAGGATCAGACACCCACCAGCTCAACAAATACCTGAACACTATCCTCTCATAGAAGAAGATGCATTGGCTCCTAGGATGCCAAAGTTATCTGGGGAACCTTCTCCCACTCATCACCACTTCTCCATTATGGACATTCTCCCACCACCTGGTGCTGATGATATGCAACATCACATACGATTCATGTCCTCGACCGAAGGAACCCTGGTTTGCATCATATGCTCAAAATTTCTTGGTGTTGAGGTTGCTAAACACACCACAATGGTGGTATCACCATTGAATGTGCAGGCTCATCTAAAATTCACATTTTCAACATCATTGGGTTCTATGGTAGCAACCACTGAATCATTTTCTTTATGTTCAACCAGCACAACTAGGTCCCAATCCTATCCTCATGACCTTGCACAACCCACTTCGCCATTAGATAATTATTTTCACTCATATGAAGATATTCTAGAGGCCATGACAGAACCAGATTGTCCATGGGATGCTATGCATGACCGTTCTTTCTTTCTACCAGAGAAAGCATTCTCACCTATTGGTGTACCAAGTCATGATATTTTCACAATAGAAAGAAAGAACTTCCTACCCCCATGACTAGTAGATTGGTTCAAAAACATCATCCCTGCACCAGATGTGTTTTAGGAGGGGTTATTTCCAATATCTCGCCTACAATCAAGGTAGATATTTCCACCAAGCATGGAATAGTTGAATAAATCTCACTAGGGGCAGCATGCTCCCAAGATGAAGTGGCCTCATACAAAGCCTTTTTTCAAGAATATAGGAACATATTTGCATGGTCCTACTTAGGAATTCTAGGAATTAGTCCCACCATTGAATTAAATTCTAGAATATCCACAGTAGTAATCATATTTTGTTGACATTTCGAATCCCAAAGGGGGTCCATCATCAAGACTCTAAATGAATGATAGAAGAGCTCGAGCAGAAGATGACACCACATTGATACATGGCCTAATGCCTACACTATTAGGCAAATAAGTGTCAACTCCATCCCTCTAAAGAAGAAGTGATCAAACAAGAAATCAACAATCTCCACAAAGCTGGTTTCATCTACCTTATCTCTTACACCTCTTGGGTTTATAACCTTGCACCCATCATGAAAAAGGGCATCATTTGAGTTGTACTATTATCATAGATATGAATAAAGAATGTACCAAATCCACTTACCCTACACCCTTCATCGACCAAGTCATTGATGGATGTGTTGATCATGAGGCCTTATCCTTCATGGATGGCTTCTCAAGGTATAACCAGATTCAGATACTCCATATTGATCAGTACAAAATAGCTTTTACCACCCCATGTGGCACATTCACCTATCGATTAATGGATTTTGGCCTTAAAAACACTGATGCTACCTTTCAGTGGGCCATGAACTATATCTTCCATGATTTGTCTCATCTTATACTAGCTTATTTGGAAAACCTCACAGTGAAATCCAAAAAGTGCTCAACCCATTTAGAAGATCTCTGCTTAGTTTTTTAGATATGTTGAAAATACAACCTATGCTTGAACCCTCTAAAGTGTGTATTTTGCTTCAACGTAGGAAGACTATTGGGATTCATTGTTTCTCAGCAACACATTAAATTTGACCCTATGAAGGTTCAGGCCATTTGAGAATTTCCCCCTCCCAAAACTTTGAAGCAATTGCAAATCCTACAAGGTAAGGCCATTTTCTTACGTCACTTTGTACCCAATTATGCCACTTGTGCACATGGCTTCTTGCACCTTCTTTGTCATGACATTCCCTTCCACTGGGATCAGCAAGGACACTATCTCAAGCTTCGTTTATTATCCCTCATGACCATACCAAGGATTATACCCTCTATTTATCAATATTCAAAGTAGCCATCGTACGGTTATTAGTCCAAGAAGGACCAGATAATAGAGAGCCTATTATCTATTACATCAACGAGAACCTCTCTGGTCCTTCCTTAAAGTATGAGGCAACAAATAATATATATATATATCCTTTGTATACTTAGTACATAAGCTTCAACATTATATCATCTTACGGACCATCCTCGTAGTAGAAAATATTAATACCATGAGATATTTTCTTACTCATCGTATGATGAACCATAAATACACCTGATGGGTAGTTATTTTGCAAGAATTCAAACTATAGTTGGCTTCCCCTAAAAGCAAGAAAGCTCTTATCCATGCATATTTAAACGTATATCTCCCTACAGAGTCCCAAGGATCCCCCATCAATGATTATTTCCTTGATGAACACTTGTTTTTCATATCTACAGACGATCCCTAGTACAACAATATCCTCCTCTTTCTTCGAACTCAAAATTTCAACCCTTATCTCACTCACAACAATTAGAGGTGCATTCACCATCAAACCCCTAGTTACCTTCTTATGGGGGACATCCTCTCTCGTTGAGGCATCAACACCATTCTTCATCAATGTCTTACTTTTGAGCAAGCTAAGAAAGTCTTAAATGACTTCCACTGTGGAGCCTATGGTAGCCACCTATCAAACATGGCCACTACCCAAAAAATCCTTTGTGTCGGTTACTTTGGCCCACCTTCTTCCATGACTATATTCAAGCAGTCAAGCAATGTGTGTGTTGCCAAAAATACACTCACAAGGTGCTAGCTCCACCAACTCCCCTACACCGAGTTGTTGTCGCAGGCCCTTTATACAAATGGGGCATAGACTTCATGACCTTTAACCCTTAGTCTTTAGGCGGCCATAAGTATATTGTGGTCACCATTGACTACTTTACAAAATGGGCAAAAGCCATTCCCACATATAATAACACCGCAAAAGTCGTTGCACGGTCTTTCTTTAACCTTGTCATAACAAGGTTCAGTGTTCCCCAGGAGTTGGTCTTGGATCATGGAAAACACTTCGAGAATGAGATATTTCAAGAATCATCCCAACATTCTAATTTTTTCTCATGAGTTTTCTTCCCCATACTACCCTCATTCCAATTTCCAGGTAGAAGTTGTCAACAAAGTTCTCAAAAAATGTTGCAACATATGGTGAACAACTGTAAAACCAATTAGCATCACATGGCTTTGTTAGACTTATGGGCATACCGCACAGTATTCAAAGCATCCATAGGGTTGAATTTTTGCTCCCCATTAAGTGATAGATCCCTACCTTACACTCAACTATTGAACGCCTCTCATATATCTCACCTTTAGAGAAAAGGCTAGTACAATTGGAACACGTCGACGAAAGTCGGTGGGAACCTCTCCAGCATAATGTAACCCATAAAAAGAGGAATAAATCCTCCTTTAACCATAGTGTCACCCCCTGTTCATTCATAGAAGGGGAGTTATTCCTTTGCTATGATGTTTCCAAAGAATCTTTAGGACTGTGGAAGTTTGAAACATTATCAAAGGGACCATACATTGTTAAATGTTGTCTCCTCAAGGGGGCATACATGTTAGCAGAGCCTAATGGGACTTTCCTCAAAGATCTCATCAACAGGATCTATCTACAAAAATTCTATCCATAAAATTCAAAACTTCTGTAGAATGTAAACATATGCACCATCACTTATTTTAATGATGATAACCTCATCATGTATGCAGACTAAAATCACGCTCTCATCATGTGTCACATATGGATCATTCGCTAGCCTATCATCACGGGTTCACTGATGTTTCTTCTCAATAGTTGCAAAACCTTGCTGCAGCAGCTTGGGCCATAAATTATCTTGACTTAACACCCCTCCATCATAATGGTCTTTGCATCGATTCAGCCGCTAATAATCAACTAGAATACAATGCCATCATAGGCCTCTTGGTTGATGCCTCCCACTTATGTATTAGTCACCTACATGTGTTCCTTGACTCCCAGCTTGATCCAGGTGGATATAATGATCCAGGTGGATATTGGTGGCCACCTGCCAAGTCCACCTGGACCCCCACCATTGTCTTTCTCAGCATTTTCAGTTTCCTTAATTGTAGCACAACTTACTATTTTTAGCAGTTTTTCGGGTCCTGAACTTCCGGGGTCCAGGTGGACTTGGCAGGTGGCCACCAATATCCACCTGGATCATAGCTTGTATCACAATTTAACAGAATGATTTGAAATGGGGCACTAAAGGCTTCTTGTCAAGCTTACAAGAACCTCTCCCACTCCAAAGCTTATATATTTCCAAGATCTTATGATTAACCAATTGCAGAGTTAATAATGCTTGAAATAGGTGTATGTTTGTGTTTGGTTTTAGACTATTCAAGTGCTTATGTAAATTTTCTTATGCTGATGTAAAACATACATAACAGTAAATAAAGAATCAAATCAGTGAACACATAAGACAACAATATAATTAGCAGTTCACCCAAACCTCTTGAGCTACGTCTCCGTGAGCTCTGGTCAACTCAACTAGGCTCTCTGGAATTATGGTAATCTTTCTTTTACAATTTCCACACTCAACTCCATTGGTTGACATAGAACCTATGGGTTTAGAATACCAACTTACCCCTGGCTGTCCATACTCTGCAGACAGATCTAGGCTTCTCTGGACTTTGACTTCTTCAATCAGCGCTTTGAGCTATCTTGAGCTCTAGCTTGCACAAACTCCCTCAGAATTCTCTTAACTATCTCTGGAATGCCTTCTTCTATCTTAAGCACACTTCGGACAATAGTAATATCTTGATCCTTTCAATCTCTTTGTTGTTCTAACTTCATTACAGCTCCATGGCTTGTAGAAGTCTTCTTTGAGCTCTCCGGCTCTAGCTCTCACTATCGCTCTAGCTCTCGGCACTGGGTCTGGGTCTGGCTCTCTGGCTCTTAGCTCTGAGCTCCCTGAAGGGAAACTTCTCAAGGGAGACTTGTTTCTTCGCTCAACCTCCAAGAAACTTCAAGCCTCCTCCTTTCAATTGTGCTCTCTGGCTTTTGTGGAATCCTTTGACTCTGCGGCTTCCACAACCGATTCTCTTTGTGTAATCATTCCTCTATCTCTTCAACTGGCCCTCTGGCTCTCTAGCTCTGTGACTGGCCATCTGGCTCATTGGTTCTGTGGCTCCATGTATTATATAATGCATCATTGTTACAGAAATTCCCCATTACAACGTGGAACCAAAACGTTGTGGGAAAAGGAACCGTTTCACAATGAAAAGGAACAAGCAGCCTTTCTTCGGACAAAATCCGTGAAATAACCATATTTCTAATACATAGAGAATATACACAGAAATACACTATTGGGCACATAATCCGGACTTCAAATATTATGCAATCACATCTATAAACCCATCGAGTCCGCCATTCTATTGCAAATCACAGTCGCAACAGGCATATGGCCAAAAACCCAAATACAAAGTAATACATTGAAAATCTGAAATCTTGGATTTCAAATTATATAGAATCACGTCTATAATCTTATCAAGTCCACCTTTTATCGGAATATTGCAATCGCATAGGTAGGAGGTCAAAACCTCAATATATGGGAAATACAAAGAAAATCCAAATAAACCAGATTTCAAATTTTATGCATTCGCGCTTATAATTCCCATCAGGTCCACCCTTTATCGGCATATCACAATCTCAAGTTGCAATGTGCATTGGCCCTTTGTATCGGGGATCACCAATCACCAATCCATCGATTAAATCTAGACCATTGATCTGCTCCTTGATCTGATGGCTGAGAATCCATCGCAATATCGCATATCAACATATCACATTGGCAGGGGTTTATGTCTCTGCTCCTTTGATCGTCGATCGCCTAATCGTTCCGATCGTTGATATCAATCGTAGTCGTCCATTCCTTTCTAGATCCAACACCTATCAATGAAGTGCTCATCACACAGTCTTAAGTCTACGGTTTCCATCCTTGTCTGTTGGTTCTTTACGATGTGATTTCTTCAATGAGCCTTTAAGTCCCTTTTTATAAGAATTTGCCTCCTTTTCAAAGGATAATGACGATCTTCTTTCTGCGATAACTTCTTCATCCGAAGTTCATTTTAGCCCATTCAAATTGCAGTAGATTTGGAATAAAAATATCTATGCAATGAGACTCTTTTCAAGATCATCCTTTGACTTTCATTTTCCTTTGTGAGGAACATTTTAGACTTAGAAGTCTATTATAGTTCCATTTTGGATCACACCTTCCCACTAAAAAGAAATTTTGGTCTCCAAAATATTGATATATTGATATGAACAGTAAATAAGAGTACCTCACCCTCTTCTTTCAACCTCCATACACTTGCCTTGCATAGTGCCTCTGAACCAAAGCCTTTGACCACTTCCTTTCTGGATGTGTTGGTCCTCCTAGGAAGAACTGTCTTCCTCCTTAACTTCATGCAGAACTCCTGCTGAGAAGTCACAGAAGGTAGTTTGAACTTCTCTGCCTTGATCATTGATCGAAGGTGGCTCAAACCAATATGAAGTTACATCTGCTTCACAAAATTTTCATTTGTACCTGTTTGACACACTGTCAACAACAACCGTTAAGAACAACAGTATTACAGACAACAACTGAATGGCCTAAACTGCTACTTCAACAAAAGAAACAGATTTCACATCTTGTGAACACCTCCATGTCTTTACATCTGCATACAAATGATTGACTAGATAACAAGCCAACAAAACATGCCTTTAAAGTAATTGACCCTTCAACTCAAGCATGTAGAAAAATAAACTTTAGAATTCTTTTTCAAAGATGAAACACTTCATCATTATCTCCATCTTGGAGATCAAATCAACTTTTCCCAAGTCAATATTGCATCACATGCATGTCAAAGCAATCAACCCTGCAAGTTAATTACACATACATGTTCAAATATAAGGAAACCATCAACATCCCTATGTCCATGCATATCAAGCTTATGCATGCATTTCATCTTTCAACTTTCACTTAAGCACACTGTACTTTCGAAGCTAAAATGAAATATAATGTTGCAACAATAAAGTGAGTCTCCTACTCAACTTTTCCATTCACCTTCTTGGTAAAATCCTGCAACTTGCATTCCATTAACAAAGAAATGAAAATAGATGCAAAAAGACATGCAACCTTAATTGGATAAGAACTCTAACCATTTCTTACCAATCCATTTCAAAGGTAGGACCTTTGTCTTCACATCAGCATCAACATGTGAATCATCCTGAAACACATTATTCATGGAAACTTCCTCTCCATTCCTTCCATTTTCTCTTTCCACCTTCTTCAACTTTTGTGGAAGCATTCTTGGATTCGGATTTCAACACTTTTCAACAATATGTCCTTGCATATGGCAGTAAGTGCAACACATGTGCATCTTCTTGACAGCATGATTTGCCTTGTCCAATGGAATTTTGGCTTCTTGCTTATTTTCCTTCAAAAGTTTCCTGCATGTGGCTATCCTTTTCCAACATCTAGAAACAATATGGTTATCTAAACCACAAAAGGAACAAGAAATTCTTTTCTAATGCTTACATGGAAATTTATCATGCTTAACACAATCAAAAGGAATGTGTTTAGAACCAGATTTATACCTTTCTTTTTCACCTTTATTGCCTTCATGAGAAGGTGAATTGAATGAAGAAGTGGCTCCCTCTAGAACACCATCAATCTCTTCAAGGTTGTTAGAGTTTCCATAACTCTTGGTTCAAGTGTATGCTTCTGAACACCTACATCCTGCAAATAATGTTTCAAGCTATTGCATTCTCCACGAATACAATCTTTACACTCTTGAGGTAGAAGACCTGAAATGAAACTCCTTCTTGGAACTGTTTCAATGGCCTTTATGATAGCTTTGGAACTTTCTCCATAAGACTGTCCATAGCCAAGACCCAAATACTTAGGCCTCTCCTCAACCATTATTGGTTCAACAAAACCTTGTGCATGTTTACCCAAGCCTTTTCCTTCGTGGCCCATCTTGGACATTAACTTGGAACCTATGCCTTAGGTATGTTTTTCAAAAGAACCAATATAAACATTCTTAGATGAAACTGAAGAAAAAATGGAATTATTTACCTCTTCTTCAAGCTGATACTTGACTAAGGCTTCTTTTGCAAAAAATAGTTGTGTCTCCAACTCATGCATCCTTTCCAGGTTCATATTTGCAATATGAAGTTGCCTCTCCATTTCCTGCAATCTGTCAGAAAGGAACTGCTTCTCTTCCTTCATGGAATTCAACTGCTCTCTAAGGGTGATGCTCTTCCTTCCATCCTCATACATTTATCTCACCATGTCCATCATGATGAACAAGTCTTGCTTCATGTCCTTATCACAGAATCTTGTGATGAAGGAAGAATTTGAGGATTCACTTGTAGAAGTTGTCATTATGGACATGAACAAAAGAACTTCAAACAAGATTAATCAAAGAGATTATCCAAGCAACCTTTTGCAACAAACCTCTTCTGCTTCAAGTATTGCCTTGAGGTCCTTTAGGATAAGATGAATGCCTAAAACCCTTCTTCTTTCTTGTCCTCTCCTGGACTTAGCTAACAGCAGCTTTCCTTTCACCCTTGCAAACTCACACAACAGTCAGTTTACAAACAATTAAACAACCAATCAAAAAATCAATCCTTGACTGCCCAAACACCTTTCAGACAAGCAAGCAAATAGATTGCTCTGTCAATCAATCATTCTGCTCTAATATCACCCACTCTGATATAACTTAAGCTTTGATATCACCTTCTTTGAAGGTGGGGTTAATCAACCTGATGCTCTGATACCACCTGATCTGAAATAGGACACTAAAGGCTTCTTGTCAAGCTTACAAGAATCTCTCCCACTCCAAAGCTTATATATTTCCAAGATCTTCTAATTAACCAATTGTGGAATTCATAATTCTTCAAATAGGTGTATGCTTGTGTTTGGTTTTAGACTGTCCAAGTGCTTATGTACATTTTCTTATGCTAATGTAAAACATACATAATAGTAAATAAAGTAACAAATAAACAAACACATAAGACAACAATATAATTAGGAGTTCACCCAAACCTCTAGGGCTACATATCTGTGAGCTCTAGTCAACTCAACTAGGCTCTCTGGGATTATGGTAATCTTTCTTTTACAAGTTCCACACTCAACTCCATTGATTTACACATAACCTATGGGTTTAGAATACCATCTTACCCCTGGCTGTCCATACTCTGCAGACAGATCTAGGCTTCTTTGGACTTTGACTCCTTCAATTAGTGCTCTGAGCTATCTTGAGCTCTAGCTTGCACCAACTCCCTCAGAATTCTCTTAACTGTCTCTGGAATGCCTTCTTCTATCTTCAACACACTTCAAACAACAACAATAGCTTGATCCTTTTGATCTCTTTGCTATTCTGACTTCATTACAACTCCATGGCTTGTAGAAGTCTTCTTTGAGCTCTTTGGCTCTAGCTCTCAGCTCTGGCTCTAGCTTTGGCTTTGGCTCTCGACTCTAGCTCTGGCTCTAGCTCTAGCTCTCAGCTCTGGCTCTAGATTTGGCTCTCTAGCTCTTGGCTTTGACCTCCCTAAAGGGAAACTTCTCAAGGGAGAGTTTCTTCTTCACTCGACCTCTAAGTGACTCCAAGCCTCCTCCTGTCAATTGTGCTCTCTGGCTTTTGTGGAATCCTGTGACTCTGCAACTTCCACAGCCAATTCTCTTTGTGTAATCATTCCTCTATCTCTTCGACTGGCCCTCTAGCTCTCTGGCTCTCTGGCTCTGTAGCTGGCCATCTGGCTCACTGGCTCTGTGGCTCTGCGTATTACATAACACATCATTGTTATAGAAATGCCCCATTACAATGTGGAACCAAAATGCTATGAGAAAAGGGACTGTTTCACAATGAAAAGGAACGGGTGGCATTTCTTCAGACAAAATCCATGAAATAACCATATTTCCAATACACATAGAATATACACAGAAATAAACTATCAGGCGCATAATCCAGACTTCAAATATTATGCAACCGCATCTATAAACCCATCGGGTCTTCCATTCTATCGCAAATCGTAGTTGCAACAAGCATATGGCCAAAAACCCAAATACAAAGGAATACATTGAAAATTCGAAATCCCAAATTTCCAATTATATAGAATCGTGTCTATAATCCTTATCGGGTCTGCCTTTTATCGGCATATCGCAATCGCATAGGCGGGAGGTCAAAACCTCAATATATGGGAAATACAAAGAAAATCTGAATAAACAAGATTTCAAATTTTATGCATTCGCGCTTATAATTCCCACAAGGTCCGCCCTTTATCGATATATCGCAATAGCAAGTTGCAATGTGCATTGGCCCTTTGTATTGGGGATCACCGATCACCAATAGCCGATCGTCGATCCACCGATCAAATCTAGACCATTGATTTGCTCCTTGATCAACGGCTGAGAATCCATTGCAATATCACATATCAACATATCGCATCAGTTGGGGTATATGTCTCTGCTCCTCCGATCGTCGATCGCCCAATCATTTCGATCGCCGATATCAATCAAAACCATCCATTCCTTTCCGGATCCAACAGCTGTCAATGAAGCACTCATCACACAGTCTTAAGTCTACAGGTTCCATCCTTGTCCCTTGGTTCTTTGCGATGCGATTTATTCAATGAGCCTTAAAGTCCCTTTTTATAATAATTTGCCTTCTTTTTAAAGGATAATGGCAATCTTCTTTCCACGATAACTTCTTCATCTGAAGTCCATTTTAGCACATTCAAATTGTCATAGATTCAGAATGAAAATATATATGCAATGAGACTATTTACAAGAGCATCCTTTGACTTTCATTTTCCTCTGTGAGGAACATTTTAGACTTAGAAGTCTATTCTAGATCCATTTTGGATCATAGAACCTTTAGGGTATGTGACCCCTGCCTTTTTTGGAAATACCTAAATGCACAAAGGCTAAATTGTGGTTTTGATCATATCAAATTTTCACATAAACCAAGAAATCAAAATCATGTAGTAGACCACATAGCTAATCAAATCCTAGACTTGCATGTATCACATATACATCATCATCAAGACACATAAAATATAAAAATCACATACATCCAATAAATGAAAAATTTTGTCACGTCTATAAAATCATATTACATAAGACACCTCATGAGAGGTACAAAATATCAACTCATATATATATCATCATCAAAATTATATGTACCAAAATACATTTGTTAGCCAATGCTAGGAAAAAACGAGTCATAAAAGGGGTAGCATCCTCATAATGGGTGCTTCCACTAGTACATAAATAAAAATGCATCTAGGGTTGGGGTCAACACCCCCTACACCCCCTTCAAAAGTCCCATCGGCCTGATCTGGTGCTGAGCCAAAATAGGACGAGTGATCGGCACTGTCATTACAAGCCAATTGAGGATAGGATGCCTCACTCTATCTTGATACATATTCCTCCCCATCTTATCCTCATCCAACATTTCCCATCCAACCTCGGGCATCCCCTAGAGTAGGGAAATCGCATGATCCCATGCATCCTCAGCAACCCCTACTCATGCCTCTGCAACCTTTGCGTGAACCTCAACAACCTCAACACGCTCCCACAATCTCTCTACCTCAACACAAAGAGATGAGCCCTCCCCCTTGCCCAAGAGGCCACCTATCTCTAGACACTGGTGTCAATCTGACCTCTCAGGGTCCTCCTACACCCTGTCATCTCTCTGTTGTTGTGGTCCACCTCTCGCACTAGCTCCACGAGGATGATGAGGATCATTGGCCACCAATTGGGCCAATGGACATCCAATAGGTCCCACATCTACAAGAAAACATAACTGGTATCAGTATGGACATAAAAATAAATCATAAATACATGTAAATCATCACAGTTCAGAACACACAATCACATACCTATTGGGCCCCAAGCATCGCCCGGAGGTAATCCCATCTGTGGATCTCCATAGAAATCCATGACAACATAGGGAAACTCCAAGATCCTCTGAGGTTTGGGCATCCAACAACCCTCCATCGTGGGTGTCCAGTGCCACCCTACCTCACCTCCACCTTCCCGGGGAATCATCAGTGCCCATCTCCTAATTTACGGATCTCTCAGGTGCCCTATCAGCACTGAGCGCAGCATCATGACCCTCTCATAGATAATGTTGCAAATAATGCTACCATAGCATAAGATCCATGTGTCACCCCTCTGAAGTCGTGTAAGTTTTTTATTCACCCTACTATGGAGGAAGTGTGCATGGTCATAGAATGCACCTTCGTGAATTCTCTGGAGGATTGCAAGTTGGGGCCTATAAATGTGATGTGGGGACATTTTCCCTATGAGTCATATGATCATAGCTAATTTATCTCACTCAATTGTATCCAAAATATCATACATGTGGATGCACCCCTCTTTAAAAGGATTGGATTCGTAGTGCCCCTAAAACCATGTCATCAAGTCCATGCAACTAGGAGGGAGTGACATTAGTAGTACCTAACCTCGTGGCACCAATCCAGTCACAAAGTAAACATCCACCTCAACGATGAATGTCACATCTCATCCCTTAAAGTCAAAAGCCTCTTGATCTGACTACCATCTCCCTATTACAAAATGTATGAATTCCTCTTGTGATTTGAGCAGAGGGTTCTAAAAAAACTTCAGTAACCCCATCGAGTCAACAATGCTTGAGCTGCAGCATCACCTGCTACAACTATGCAGACGCGGTCCCAATCCTGCTCTCGTCATGTCATACCCATCCTGCCCAAAACATGAATAAAACAAAAAAAGTAGCCTCAAGGCTTAAAATTTTCTTTCTATTAGAATCACGCGCATATTTCAAGAACAGGTGCATGGTCACACTTTTGTTCCTCAAACAGGTGCAAGATGTGGCGTTAATTTTTCCTATACATTCACATGCACCACGCGATTGTCTACCTCCTATACATTCACATGCCCCTTGGTCGTGCACATTTTTTTTGCACATTCTACATGACTACGAGTCAACAATGCTTGAGCTGCAGCATCACCTGCTACAACTATGCAGACATGGTCCCAATCCTGCTCTTGCAATGTCATACCCATCCTGCCCAAAACATGAATAAAACCAAAAAATTAGCCTCAAGGCTTAAAATTTTCTTTCTATTAGAATCACATGCATATTTCAAGAACAGGTGCATGGTCACACTTTTGTTCCTCAAACAGGTGCAAGATATTGCGTTAATTTTTCCTATACATTCACATGCACCACGCGATTGTCTACCTCCTATACATTCACATGCCCCTTGGTCGTGCGCCTTTTTTTCGCGCAGTCTACATGACTATTCCTTGGACAGTCACACACCCATAAGCCTATAACCCAAAACGTCGAGAGGTCCTCAGCATGAAGACCTAGCAGCTGTTTGACCAATAGTCACCCACTCACACGACTCTTGTGTCATTACCCACGCACCCTCGTGTAGCTATTTCACAGTCGCCAGCATGAGTTTTGGATTTTCCCCTAAATAAGTTCCATACATGCCATCATGTATGGCCTATCTACCCTATGCTACCAAATTCACAAAGCATAGGGAGTGACCGCTTACTTGGCTATCCTCACACTCTACCTAGGTGAATAGGTTGACTGCTACAGATGAAAACATTTCGTGGATCCTTCTCTGCATTCCACGTCCACAAGTAAAAATGAGGTGGCATATGGCCCATTTTTCCCCATATATCACCGTCTTTGTCACCTTCCAAAGGCCCGTGCAGGAGGTCATGAACTCCTTTCACAAAACCGTTAACGCCATTAGGATCAAGATGATGTCATCTTCATCGTGGTACCCTTGTTCCATTTCAACAACATACACATTTTTTGGCCCATTTCACATTTTTGAATACCTATCAAGTGGATCTTTCCATGTTTTTTTATTCATCATGTGTAGCACATTTCATCTTACATATTATTTCATTAAGATGTTTTAACTTGGGGTATTAGTTGTCAAAGTTGCAGATCTCCCAGTAGTTGCTCAACAGAATCAGTACCCCTATGACCGTCTACATTTAAGGTATCATTCTCCACTTAGCATGATTGGATTCCTTGAAATATTTACATATCTTGACATCATTTCTCTTAAATTCATAGTAGGGTCCATCATCTTGACCATGTTTACCACCACCTTCCACCTGCACTTGGTAAATGTCCATGTTGGTCGATAGTACCTCCCACACATGGATCACCTAATTTTATAGATCACCATACACTATAGGGATCCATGACCATTCACTCAGGCACGGGAGCCATCTCATTCCACAGCCCCATTCTCCTCTTCTTTACTCATTACTTACCAACCCTACTCCCAGGCCACCATATTTTTTCTTTGTCAGATTAAGTTGAATGCACACCCACATTCTAAATTTGGCTTATCATCTCTCCATATGGCATATCCCATATGCGTCACTTCATCTACCTCATCAACCTCACACTGAGACCAACCATTGTGGCCCCACCCTCAGCAAAAACCCCGCTTGCATCATTATGCAGGCTGATGTTTTCTTGGGGAACCCTTTCCGTGTTTGTACATCCCAAACCACTTTTACATTATTTTGGCAAGTGTACAAAAATTTAGGAAAAGGATTCCCACCCATATTTTTTTGTCATGTACCTAGCAGTAGTCCCTAGTCGCCCTTCATTAGAGCTCGCATATATCACCACACCATGATCTACATTCAACCATCATTTACCATGATAGTCAGAACATGCTCATACCCACTATGGATGTCTTATCGACTCCAGAGGAATTTCCCCCAAAATAATTGATTTGACTTCCACCACTTGCATTATAGCTCCAACCTCAGGAAGTTTTCTATATATACCCATACTATCACCTCTCATTATCGTGCCTTTATGACCCACCATGTTACAGTCATATTTATTCCTTCACTGTGATTCCATGAATCAGTGTTTCGGGTAGTTGGCACTTATTTCATGTTGACTCCAACACCCATCTTCCAGGATCGAAGCAATACCTTGGTTCCTGCCCCCCACCCTTACCGGGCAACCTCAGGTCGCATAGTGGGAATCAATGTCACCCATTGATGTCATCAGTCTCCCCGATATTTGACACCAGTAAAATTTTCTGTGTCAAGTTAATATCACATGTTTTTACCATTGCAGATCTCTCATTTGGTCAAAGACCCATGCATCCCTTAGCACCTCATTCAACAGTTATTACATGTTGATGCATGGGAGGTACCTAGAGTCAAAGAACGATGCATCCCTTAACACCTAATTCAACATTGCTTCACTTTTGATACATGGGGTCACCTATCTATTTGTCAAAACCACCCTTGAGGGTGTAAGCAATTATTATCATCAACCATCAACATGTTAGCCACATCAACACTGAATTGAAATGACCATTTCCTATGTGATTGTTATACTTAATCATAGCCATCATAATGATCATGGGATATGCCTACCTCATATAGACACCTTTTGTATCAATAATTATTCAAAGAATGGTTATCTTTAATTCTCAGTCAAGGATTTTCCCTCCTCATCTCCACAGTAAGTTACTTTATCTCTCAAAGTAGTTGATAATACTCTCAATTAGATCAACAAAACGTGATGTATTTCAGCTATATTTTCTCCTAACCTCATGCATTAGGGGGCGACTGTTATCATATGGAAATTGTACACTCATTTTTACACGTCAAAAGGCACTCAAAGTTAGTGATCAACACATACAAAGGTCACATTTTCAGCTGGAAATGCCCTAAAGGTTAAAAATAAAAAGCTTTCCTAAGGTTAAAGTTAAAAAATTGAATTGCACGGGTGCATCATTATTGGAAATTAACGATCATGCAACTATTTCTTCGATAGTCGCACTGTCATGAAAAGTCCAGTCAACACCTCGGGTCACAAACTTGCTTGAGCAACACTCCAAATCTTCATATGATCGGGTGACAAATTCAAGCCTTGAGCCCCAAGAAGCCTTAAAGGAAAGGAATTTGTAGCTCTCATCTCATTTATGAAGTGAACCACCACATTTATGAGCCAAGGAGATGATTTTCCAAGAAACTCTATAAATACAAGTTCAAGGAGAGCTAAAAACCAAGAAGAAGCAAAGCATTATTATGCTGCCAAAATTTCTCCCTAGAAGTCAAACATTCCATTGAGAAGAGTATTTCATCATTGAGAGAGTCTTCATACTTCTTTGAGAGAGAGAGTAAGATTGCAAGGAAATTTAGGAAAGGAACTTACTTATTGAGGATTTTTTAGCACCATTGCTTAAACAATTCTCTCCAAGTGTCTTTTTATTCATTTATTGTATCTCTTATACATTCAACAGTCAATAAAGGGAACCATTTTCCATTAATTTGTTGATGTGTTTACTTCATTAAAAAAAATTCATGTGTTTACTTCATAGTTTTTAGTTTATGTTTATGTATACATTTTTTTATTACTTTTAATGCTTTCTTTACCCATGTTTGTCCACTAACAACAACCAATTACTTGTATTTTCCTTGTAGGGAACAAACAACTCCTAGGAAGGCGTTTTTGATACTCCATAGTAACAAACACACCATTACACCTTGGAAAAACTTAGAGGTTTGGATTTATACTGCTTCCAAGCTTCAATAGTTGTCTATCGACACTTGGAGAGCTTGTTGTAAACCATACATTGTTTTCTTAAAAAAATCCCTACTCATAGAACTCTTCCATCATCTACTCCATGTTTGTAGGTTTGTCATACTCCTGGTATGATCTTGGTCTCATGCATAGTACTTCAATTTTTGTGACCTACATGCACAACCATACCCATAGGCCTTCTTTCGTGCATTTGTAAGGCCTATAATGACACTCTTAAGCCTTTCTCCCAACGATTGTGGCTTGGAAGAGGAGAAACCTTTTCTACTCAAATTAGAACTTGCCAAAACTTCTTCAATAACATCTGATGGTTATTCATGTCCAAATTCCTTCCTTCAATAGTCAAGTACAAGGTTTTAAAATATCATGAAGTGCTTCTCCCTTTGAATGAGAAGCCTCTTCAATCATCACTATTAACCTATCTATCATAATATTGTCATGCTATAGACAAAATGTTAGATCACAAACTATATTAGGTTCTTAGACATATATCATAACAAGTCACCATCATGTTATCAAATATTTATTAAGGGTTAGTGTCATATAAGAGTACATTCATACTTCAAGGATCATAATAATCAATTCAGGGCTTCCAATTCTACCACATCTCAAATTTACTAATATTTACCAAGATCAACAAGAGAATCAAACTTATTGTCACACTTTCATCATGCTTATCTCAAACATTAACAACAACATCAAGCTACCATTTATCAAAAACAATGTGCTAGCCTTCTTTATGAAATCCATCATGTCTAAAATGAAAGATGGTTACCAAATATCAAGAGCATCAATATGTACCATAAATCAAACTTACTTTCATATTCTTGTCATATCTCAAGGCTTATCTTGCCATCCAATATTGCATCTTACATACCTTGTATTATTCATGCACCTTTGCAGCTTGTAACACTTATTTTTCATTCGCAGTTGTAGCACTTTGTCAACTTTCCACTATCTCTTCTCTTCTAGCACTAGCTTTCTTTTCCTGCACCTTGGATGATCCTCTTGAAGGATCCACTTATCACATCTTATAAAGAGGTTATAAGTATCCAAATACTCAAATATACATGCAGGAAATAATAATCAAATCAACAATAATAGTGTCATAAAGAAATAACATAAGTCTAAAAGGTACTTATCTTTAATGAGAGGTGATCAGCTACCTCTTGAACAAGACTTCAAGAGTTAGTATTGTCCATAACAATGTTTCCTTCCATATTTCCATCCATTTCATCAACAACCAAGGCCATCATTTTGTCCTAGGTTTATTTCAAACTCTAACGTCATGTCATCCATCAAACCCTAATAACCAAATTTGCTAGGGTTTTCTTCAAACCTTGGCATTCCTTTAGGTATCTTCCATCTTCTCTTGCTTTCATCAAAGGTGTATTCTCAGGGGTAATCTCAATGAATTTTCTTCAGCCTAGCTCTGAAACCATGTTATTTTTATTAGGGATATATTTTTCTTTGCTTTAGATAATTGCATTTATCCATTTACATATTAAATTCACCCCACAACATCATTACTTTATTTAGCAACATATGAAACTATATATAAAGAAAAATATCATCATCAATGTAGCAGAACATAAAGGAAAAATAGAAGAAAAGCATTCACACATAGAGACACCAGGATTGGTCAGAGACCGAGGCAAAACCCATTATGGGGAAATCACTTTAAAATTCTTCTTCTTATTAGATTGTCATTGAATGATTCAACAAAGACATAGTACAATGATCCATATCTTCAACCATAAACCTATCTAGAAAATCAAGTAAACAACGTCCAATATATGAACCCAACAATTCTAATAATAAAAACCATGATTCAGAATATGGTGGTAAATTATCAATGTCTGCAGTCAACTACTGAACTCTGTGGTCAACTGACGAAATTTGCAGTCAATTGTAAAACTAAAACCCTAGCTACCAACCGCACGCAAAGAGTGATGTGCATGTTGTTGCAACCCTTCAACCACACGCATGAGCTCACATGCCTGTGATTGCGACTGAAATTTTCCTGAAGCATTCCTACGACTGGAAACCAAAAACCCTAAACACATGTGCGAGCTTTGGACCCTGCAATCTTGGACATGTACGAACCAATCTCCACAACCCAGCCTCAGACATATGCGAGCCAAACCTAGAGAAAGAAGAAATATATGTATGATATACAAAGTAGGGTCACTTGACTTCTATTTATAGCCATCCATGAGATTCCAATTTCAATTTTGGGCAGACTTGATGTTTTGTTCACATGTGGTATTTTCTTCAAAAATACACTTTCCCTTGTCCAAATTGAGCACTTCAATAGTCAAAATTTGTCCTCTTGAAAAGAGGAATCTAATCCCATGATTGGAATTTGTAATTGAGCTAACAAAAATTAAAATTAGGTATGAAAATTGATAAATGAACAAATTACTCAAATGTTACCAGTGCTAGAAGCACATGTGTACAATTGTCAGGTGAATAGTAGACCCGATACTTCCTCTGAGATTGCAGATATTCTAGAAGTGTACAATAAATGGAAATCAACCAATAGTTCTCCTTCACTAGTTTCTCTATCAAATTAAAAAGTTCATTTCAATTCATATGTTACAACAACTTTCAATTTTTGTATTTTCATTTGTAATTTGTTGAGAAAAATTAGGAGGATAAACTACCCTCCACTATGTTTGTAAAAACATTTTAAACAACTCTCAAGCACAAGGCTAAGGGTTTTGAATTTTTGTAAGTAAAGGCCTAGTTACACTTTTGAACTTAGTTTTTTATTAATATCTACAGTGAATCATTTCTTGATTCCATGCGAAGCAAAGCAAACTCGATACCATTATTTGAATTTGTTTTTCTCTAATTTTCTATTGCAATCATAAAAGTGTTTTTTATGTCTATGATTGAATGTTAGAATAAGTCACTATTGATTTATC
The DNA here is from genome assembly GCA_000404065.3 of Pinus taeda. Lineage (NCBI taxonomy): Eukaryota > Viridiplantae > Streptophyta > Pinopsida > Pinales > Pinaceae > Pinus > Pinus taeda. Next base: position 70,281 of record APFE030023262.1, on the reverse strand, counting down.
ATTTCTTTCAATTTTAAGCATAGAGATACAAAATTTGTATGTGAATATTGTTCATTAGTTAATTCAACTAACTATTTAATTGAATTAATCATTTCATATATAGTTTGTTCTAAAATAATGATATAATAATAAAATCTATATTTCTTCTTATTTTGTTACCTTTTGCTTTCACATATTGAGAATATCTGGGTTATATAGTACTAAACATAGTTTAGAATTAGCTCTATATTTTACCACTTTTTCATTTAGTGATATCATTTAGTTTTCCTACATCTCTTTCATTTTCTTATCCATGCATCAAAATCTCCATTCATTGGAGCAATATTCATGAGGGAAAAATGGCCTATTTAACCAGTAGAAACCACCATCTCAAATGGATAATATTTTGATTGGGTTTCTAACCAGGTGGTTTCCCAAATGTTGATTATGGTCAATTTTGGTCATCAACACAGAGCACTACCCTTCCGAAGTGGATTAAATGGAGTAAAGAAGAGAGAAATGAAGCAATCAATGAAAAAATATGATTTTTCCTCCCTAGCGAGCAACTTAAAGAAGATAAGAATGGGATCAAGAGGGAAATATTGACACATCATTGGGATGAGTTTACCTGTCATATCCTTAAATATATCTCTCGATGTGAAGGAATATTAAGCATTGTATATGCTTATAAATTTAAGCACCCATATTAACTCATATTCCAAGTTAGCTCACCTATCCACGAGAGGTTCAGCATTCCACATTTTCTCCTTCAATCCATGAAAGAGATGAGCACAAAATTAAAGGAGTGGAAACATAATTACTTGGCCCATCATAGCCTCATCAAGCTAATAGTCATGGATTCCTTGGAAAAACTTCAAAACCCTACCTATTGGGAAAATTGTATTGACATGGATAGACAGGCTTTCCTAGAAGACCAGCATGAACCTCAGACAACGTTGGTTGAGTTAGATGAGGAAAAAACAAAGGTAGAAGAAGACATAGAAATAAGGTTACAAAAACACTAGACAGAGTTATTGGAGCCACAAACATAAACAAAATTGGCTAAGTTACAATTAGCAAGGATAGGATCCCATGGTGAAGTAGCAACCGTAGGGACAGAATCCAAAAAAAAGACACTAGAGCCTCAAGAGGACATTGAGAAACCAAGGAGGCTAGCTAAAAAGAGAAAGAAGGAGGAAACAAAAAGGCAAGTAGCATGAGAAGGAGGGAAGAATTTTAAAGGAGAAAGAAAAGGATATTGTTGCTACATTGGAAACCTTAAGCACTCCAACAAAACCTAAGGCAAGAAGACCTAGAGAACCTCTTATTTGTTGCAGAAGAATAAATGGAACTAGAATATGTTTTATTGGAAAGCCTAAGCCTCCATATCCCACTCCTATAACTATCAAATAATCTCTTGGCCCTGATAAATAGGAGCATCATAATGTAGAAGTTAAGAAACTCATGACATCAATGGTCCAAAAAACTTTGGCACCCACACCTCCTGACGAAATAAAGTTGCAAACACAACCAGAAGGACTGATCACTCAGCCTACATGGCTATAGGATCAAACAACAGAGTTATAGGAGCATCTTGTAGGTCTACAGGAGAAAATAATAGAGCTACAAGATATCGACAAAACAACAAATCAACCAAATCCAAGAAAATCCATTAATTTATATTCTTGGATTGAGGTGGGTAAAGTACTTCCTTTACAACTAGAACCAATATTATACCATGAGGTTGAACAAGAGAAGGCTAAAACTCAATGATGGAGTAAAATTTCACAACCCAAAGGAGTTGTTCATGTTCGCAAGATGGAGGAAGAAATGAAAAAGATGAGAGAGGATATGGAACTCCTCAAATTTGATGAAGAAAATCAAAGGGATCATCTAAAAAGAGAAAACAAGTAGATAAAGGCTAAAATGTAGCAAAACCAAAGACTATTCCATGAGAATGAAACTTTGGTTTCAACCCTTGAAACCAATCTAGGCATCACGGAACACCTTTCCATGGAAGGAGTGAATAGCAGGAAACCATCCAAAACTTGCTCCTTGTTTCTCAAGGAGTAGGGGTGCCAATTTCAAATTAAAATTCTTGCTTAAAAAGGATATTTCCCTCTATAAGATGTTAAATAATTAATTGAATTTTCCTTTAGTGCAACACAGAAGATAAGGCCAAGATTGTCGAGTTTTACATTCACAACCATGTGCTTCCTAATATGACAATATGGAACCCAAATCCATACTTGGGAGATACACAGTTGAAGGCCATAGCATCTTGGCTAAGGCATGAATAGGTCAAGGCAGAAGAAGAAAAAATATCCTTGGACATAAAGCTGAAGGAACCAATTTGGATTAGACTATAGCATCTTAATCTAGCCATACCCACTTCTACCCACGCAATCATAACAAAGGATCTAGAAATTGTGAATATATGCAAACAACGGTAGTGTAACTAACAGAGTTTGTATACTCAAAGGAAAGTTGTGTAGTGGTTGAGTGGCCAGAGGATCGAACAACTCTAATACCAATGTAATGAACAAAGTTCGTATACTCAAAAGTTAAATACTCAAGAGGCTTAGAATATGAATATCTCCATTAAAGATACAAGAATATATATTAAAATGTATTAATGAGAATGATCGTACAAATGAGAGTGAGGGTATGCTTATATACCGTAGGTAGGTACCCTTTCACGTACAATCATGTCCTTAGAAACATGCCTCTTAAATACTAATAATTAATTAATTAATCATTATTAAAATTATCATTTTTTCTATTATAATATTATTATATATCGAGGAGAGAGAGAGAGAAGAAGATATTATTCATAACAGATACATTTCCAACGCACGCAACCAAGTTACGAATTTTTTTGCATGTTCGAGGTCGCACCATACACTTTCTACGTTGTTGTTGTTGTTACTATTCCATATGATAAAAAACAATTATTTGATGGGATTATTCATACAACGGTATTCTTACAGTTGTGATTATTAAGGTGAATCTGCAACAATGTTTCAATTAATAGAATATAATCACTATTTTCATTGGTTAAAGAATTAAGAGCTTTAACTAAATTAGTTGAGTTATAAGGGTGAAGTTTTTGGATTTGAGAAATGGTATATTTCAATTGACATTAAAAGTAGTTTAAAAGAGAAAAACGGAGGTAATTTTAGAAGTTCATTAAGCATTTCTAATTTTCCCATTCAAGTTGTAGAAAGCAAAAAGGCATAAAAGGGTGATATTAAAAAAAAAAAAAAGCAAAAAAACAAGAAAAGATAAAATCGATTAGAATGAATGATTCAATATTAAATAAAATAAATATAAATTATATTATATATTTTAAAAGGAATAAAAGTGCAAAATATGAGTTCCACATATAAGCCAACATTTTGGACTATATGTCCATTTCGTGAAACCCACAAAAATTATGTATCTATGGATTCCTACAAATTGTGAAATATGTTATCCAAAATGTGGGAAATTATTTATCATAGAAGAAAGCCAAAGTAATGAGCTGATGCGAATGAAAATATTAGATGAAGAACTCAAAAATATTGAGCAAAAAATTGAGGTATCAAAAAAGAAATATAAAGACCTTGAAGATATGTTATCCAACATGTCAAAATAAAAGGACGAGGAAATTGTGCATCTAAGGGACCATAGTTAAAAGTTACTTGCAAAAGTGAAAGAGTCCAAAGATGCAAAGAAAAAATTGGAAGAAGAAAATGAACGTCTCAAGAAGAAATTCAATAACAATCTATCAGAACAAGAAAAAGAAAAAATCGCTTTAAAACCCTTAATCAAAGGTTAATAGAACGAATCAAATATTTGAAAAATGAAAATATTGAATGTCAAAACACTAAGAATAAGGTCGATGAATAAAAAACTGAAGAATTCTTACATCTCAAAAATTATAATAAAATTCTACTTAGCCAAATTACGAAAAAAATTAGAAGAACTTATCATGAAAGAAGTGCTGAAGCCTTCAGTCCAAGTTGAATAAAGAGGAATGAATACCAATCCATTCATCATAACTCATGAAGTTAACCAATAAGTGGAAGTAAAAACATATTCAAATGTTCCATTTTAGACAATGAAAATTCCAAGTGAAGATTCTATTAGCAACTCAACTACATCAGTATCTAAAGTAAGTCGAGAAATTACCACACACATGGTAAAGAAAGGTCAAACAAGAAGAACTCCTTATCTACATCCGAATCACAAGAATAGCCACTTCAATCAATATATGAATCTATATCACTCATAACATAAACAAAAAATTTATGTTTTGATGAACTATGAAGTTTGCACAATCCAATCTGGTGATAACAATTCATCACAAGTTTCCAGTAACTACAAGATTCCACATAATATTGATCTAGGATGGTCAGATCCCTTCTCAATTCGACAATTTTACTTTACACTCAAAGGATATTATCATCATGTATCAATGAAGATGAAAACTAGAATAACTATGAAGGATAAAAATATGTTACAAGAAAAAGAAGCAGATGACATGCCTTGCCAGCAATAAAGCTTTGAGGACAAAGCTTTTTGAAGAGGAAGGAAATGTCATGAGTAATATATATATATATAACTCTAATAATGATTAATAAATTAATGATTAGTATAGAAGAGGCATGTCTCTAAGGACATGATTATATGTGAAAGGGTACCTACCTAGGGTATATAAGAAAGCCCTCATTGTCATTTGTATGATCATTCTCATTCATACATTTTAATATATATTTATATACCTTCAATGGAGATCTTCATATTCCAAGTATTATGGAGTATTTAACTTTTGAGTATACGAAATTTGTTCGTTACAATATCAAGGTAATAAAATTGAAGCACAAAATTAGCCAGCGACGGACAATAGGTGGATATGACTCTTACTATAGGTGTTATGATCGAGAGAAACAATGTACACGAGGAAAGTAAATAGATTGTCAGGAAATAGTAACATATTGAGATAATAGAATGGGAAAATGGTGGTCTGTGGTAGGTAGTGGAACTGCAATTCGGTATGTTGGTGGTAGTGGTTGTGGGAAGGACTGTGGCTACTAGAGAGTCACTATAGGTGGGGAGCGGCAATGTAGGAATAACAATATTGACACATGATTTGCAGTGGTGAATGGCGGTTGTGTTGTGGTGGTGACAGGTGCAAAGGAGACGGTGGCAGGAAAAAGGTGTTGCGGCAAAGAAACCTCGACAGCGGTGGGTTTGTGACCTATCATTGGTTTGCGTCGAGTAATAAAGTCATGGATGCAATAGTGGTAGCAGTAGGTAAGTTTTTTTTTTTA